>PVKV010040654.1:0-12071 GCA_004027835.1 Alouatta palliata
GATAAAACATATTTGAAGTTTCAAAATGAAATTCTACTGAAAATAAGTTTAAGTTGTTAAGAAATCAGCATATACTGACTAATTTTAGTTTCAAAACTTTTGTCTAAAACAAGTTCTTATTTAATTAAAAGGTTTGGTAAGTTAGAATATTAAGTCAATATGAAGATGAAAAATCTATTCTTAAAATAAATATATAGAAAGCATGTTATATACAGATTTGTATATATTATGTAATATATGCAGAAGAGAAAGAGAGAGAAGACATACGATTTTCAATGGAAAAGTGTAGAAAAGAATGTTTCCAGACAAAAGTGGAGTAAGTTTCACTACAGTTAAAAAGAAATACAAAGAATATGTAACATAAAGAAAAAGTCCTTGAAATTTCTCCCTAAGTATCTTGCAGTAACAAGTACAGTAATCACAAGAGATTGAATTACTTCCACAGGATAAGGTTTCAAACGGTAAAATGATAAATTTGCGTAAACGTTTTTCAAGAGAAACATATTGGAATTATTTGTGAAAGAGCTAAATGATCCAAAATGCTTAAGTCCAGAAATCTAGATTCACTGATTAACTGTCTTCAAAATTTATAGCTGTTTCACCCACTTGAAGCCACTGCAATACCATCATGCTTGATAGTAAGAATACATGAGAGGAGAGGCAGACAATTGTAGAAGAAGATGGCTATGATTAGTTCATATTCTGAATGTTATGTACCTTTGAATAAATTTGTTTTGTTAAGAACACAAGTGGGGAAAATTTCCAGTAGGTTCAAAGAAACAGAGCAAGCTATTTAAAAGCAGAAATTCATTATTATCAGATACCAAATAGCTAATACATAAAACTCTGAGTGCTGTTATTTGAAGAACAATTAATTTATGAAAAGCCTCATCTCATTTGCAATATTTTCTGAAAGTACAAGTGTACTTTAATTAGCAGCCTTTTGGCAGTTATATCACATTTTATGGTGTCTAACCAAATTATTAGCTTTGCAGATTAGCTTAATAAAAAAAAGTGCTGGTTGTCATATTTCCATTTATATGATATGTGGGCTAGAGAGACAGAGAGAGAGAGAGGCTTTTTACTGTATATGGAATTAAATCTCTAATTTTGAACATCCTGTTATTCTATTGTTCCATTAAAATTTTGTAACAATATTAACTATTTTACCTTTTTGTAGGATTTATGTTGTATGCATGAGACTGGAGGAATGAAATTGGCTTATTCTGCCAACTCACTGACATTATAATTTCGCTTCTTTCTGTTTACACTATTATATGCTTCTCTGTAAACATTACTTGGGTATCAGCAGGGTTACTTTGGCATGGACCTCATAACTAACAAGTAATGTCTTAGGAGTATGATATCTTCATTTATAGAAAACTCATGGCCGTCCTCAGAGAAATTTTCCTAAGACAGTAGTTTCCACATTGCTACTTCTTTTAATGAGAACATGCTATAGACTCTGCAAGCTCTCTTGCCTGGCTTTTGAGGATGTCTCTCCATTCTCACTCCTCTGCATTATCAGAATCGATGTGACTTTATTAACCTTATTATTAGAAGAGCGATCCAAAGTTAAGCACATGTTTAATATTAAAGAAATATTAAGTTTTCCATTAGACCAAAACCCTGCTCTAGAAAGCCTAGTGACATACAAAAGTAGGAAATAAATAACATACAGAAGTAGGAAATTTTTGTACTCTCGGAGGTCTATTATAACATTTAAATATTTTCACTGAATGCATTGTTTTTTTCTTTTTAATAAAATATGGCTCTGTTATACTTAGATCAAAACCCTTACTGACTATATATTTTCACACTGTAACTTAAACCAAACCAATATAAAATCTGTCTTCCTAGGTGGGTAACTAGGGGCAGGAGAAAAATGGATTCTGAAAACATTTTTGCATACATTTTTTTCCTCTTCTTTGCCCATCTAGGCATCCAACCAGTCCAAAAAGCAGCCAGTATAGTAGGTAATGTGCTTTGAGAAAGTTTCTGAATATCTTAGATAAAATAAACAAAAAGTTTTGATGACACAGAGGGAAGAAAGTAATTGTACAAAATTAATAATCATAGAATGACAAAATTTGCATTATCCTTTAAAAAGTAATTTTAATCTCACCAGCTAAAGCTTCATGATCTATAAATTTAGTCTTAATGGTAAAATTGTTTCAAAAAATATAGCTATCAAAATTGTATATTAAAAAATCTCTGCTGATATAGTACAAAACATCATTGCCTCATTATCTTTTCCATTGACTGAAATAGTCTGTGTTTGTTTCTTTTTTATTAGAGAAAAAAGAAATATTATGATGCATATTAGTGATAAATATTGTACATTTTCAGTTTGGAGAGTAACTTACCTTTTCAGCATTGTAGGGTCACATATATTTGGCTGAGGTTTTCATTGTAATAACAGGTTTGAGAAGAATGGAATGAGTTATTACATGTACAGTCACAAACTCCATGTCAGTAAACAGAAATACTGAATTATACATAAAAAGTGTCCAGCCAGAAAGTATGTAATTTGATTTTCTGAATCCTTCGGCTTTTTGAAATTTTCACATTTTTTTGGTCAGGGCTCACTTTTATTCCATTTTACAAAGATAATAGAATCAGGTATGTCATTGAAAAACTTAACTTGTAATACTGGTTTATTTAATATGAAAAAGCTAATGTTGAAAAGGAAAGTAAATGTCTTGGCCGCTGTACAACTGGTATGTGAAGTGGTTTTATTTTTTTTGTGAGTCAAAGTCCTGCTTTGTCACCTAGGCTGAAGTGCAGTGGCGTGATCTTGGCTCACTGCAACCTCTGCCTCCCAGGTTCAAGCGATTCTATTGCCTCATCCTCTGGAGTAGCTGGGACTATGGTTGCATGCCCCTGCGCCTGGCTAATTTTTTTGTAATTTTAGTAGAGGCAGGGTTTCCTCATGTTGGCCAGGCTTGTCCTGAACTCCTGACCTCAGGTGATCAGTCTACCTTGGCCTCCCAAGATGCTGGGATTGCAGGAGTGAGCCACTGCGCCCGGCCGTACTTTGGAGTTTTAAAAGAATAAAAGATATCCTGGGTATACACTATATAGAAAGCATTTTTTTCTAGGCAGTGTAACAGCACTGTGAGTTATATAAACCTGTCAGAGGCATTGGGTATGCCAAAACCATATCTAATCAATTTTAAGCAAGCTGTACTATAATAAGTGATGGAAAAGAGGAACAAATAATATACCTTGAACTGTGAGGAAAGAGAGAAATTAATTTCTAACTGATGAGAAAAATTTCTGAGAATGCTTATGGGACATAAAATTTGAGCTATTTATAAATGTGTCAGATTTCAATTAGTAAGTATAAACTATAAGTGGCAGAGATCTCTTCACTATTTTTCTGAATTTGCTATGTAGTTTTCCAGACTCACTCTTTGCATTTATATAGGAAAAACAACAGAACTTTCAAAATAATTAGAGAAAGGGAGGTGAGAGTGAAGCATTGGAGAGTGGAGGACCGGCAGCCCAGCATGTGCAATTAAATTCTCCCTTCCTCACACAAATAGAATGAATTCACTGCCAAGATAACTAATCCTGTAGTTTCTTCTTTATAATATATTTTTTGAAGTTGCTATGATTATCAATTGCTTATGTTAAACATAGTTCCTATATCCCCACATTTCCTTGAATCTTTTATCTGCTTATAGGTTCTCCTGAAATATCTGAAATATCTCTATTTTGTATTCAAGACCCATTTGGTCAGTGTTTAAATGAAAAAGTTTTCAAAGTAGGAACACGCTCATAATTGTAGTGAAAGCTCAGAAAATGTAGTTCTAATAAGAAGAACATTAAAAAAAAAAATTCCCTTCCTCCCCAACAAAGGATGTCTAGTAAAAAATGCTACATTATAATCAATTATAACCTGACTGTGTGAGATAATGGCTTGTCAACAGAACGGTAATCTACCTAGAGATTAGAAAAAAAGAGAACCAGGATCATGATGTTTTAGTCTTACAGTATAGTACCTTAATGCCTCCAGCTTTGTTCTTTTTGTTTAGGATTTCCTTGGCTATTTGGGTTCTTTTTGGGTTCCATATAAACTTTTAAATAGTTTTTTTTTTCTAGTTCTCTGAAGAATTTTAATGGTAGTTTAATAGGAATAGCATTGAATCTACAAATTGCTTTGGGCAGTATGGCCATTTTGATATACTGATTTATCTTATCGATGAGCATAGAATGTTTATTTATTTGTGTTATCTCTGATTTTTTTGAGTAGTGGTTTGTAGTTCTCCTTGTAGAAATCTTTCATCTCCTGATATGGTTGGGATTTGCATCCCCACCCAAAGTTCATGTCTAATTTTAATGTCCAATGCTGAAGAAGGGGCCTGGTAGGAGGTGATTGGATAATGAAGGTGGACTTCCTCTCCTTGCTGTTCTCATGAGCGAATGAGTTCTCATGAGATCTGGTTGTTTAAAAGAATGTAGCACTTCGCTTTCTTCCTCCTGCTTCAGCCATGTAAGATATGCCTCCTTTCTCTTCTCCTTCTCCCATAGTTGCAGGTTTTCTGAGGCCTCCTCAGCCCTGCTTCCTATAAAACCTGTGGAACCATCAGCCAAGTAAACCTCTTTTCTTTATAAATTATCCAGTCTCTGTTCATATCTGCTCACATGGCATACATGAATGTAAACATGGCTGCCTACAATTCCCAAATTTTGTACCTACAATTAGAGGTGACATTTAAAATATTTAACGACCAATCAGAATAGATTTTTTTTTTTTTTTTTTACAGCACTGATGCATGTTTGACCTGAGCAACCACACTGAATCCAGTCCAGGATTTCAGAGAAAGACTGACCTGACTCTTAGTCTCCAACCCAAAAACCTTAGGACACAAATTTATTGACCAAGCTTGAAACAAGTGCCCGTGCCTGGACAGATTAACTGTGGTACAGAAGAGTCATACAATAGCACAACTTGAACATCCAGATGGAAAGGGAGGGTTGTTTCTAGAAAATAAATAATCATCATGAAATCTGTCAGATATTTACTACAAACGTCTAAGTGTGAGCTCAGGACAGATGCCAGCTTTTGGGAACTGTCAGCATGTGAGTGGTAATGATCTCATGGGAGAAGACGAAGATCATTTAGGGGAGATGTGTATGGAAGAAAGAGAAGGCTAAAGAAAAAGAGCTTTAAGGTCTAAAATTAATAAAATTTGGCAGAGAAAAGTCACCTGGAAGGGGGCTCAGAAAAATGACCAAAGGGGTTGAAGGCAAACCAAAAGAATATGTAGAGAATATATTGTCAGCAAGCCAGTGAAAGAAAGGGGTTTAAGGTGACACTCCATGTAAAATGTTGCATAAAAATCAAATGCCCTTCGGAATCAGCAAGAAGAGGACTTTGGGAACTAAAGTAAGAGCAAATTCAACAGAATTGCAGGTACAAAATCAAGAATGTTGAGGATGGAGTTATGAGCAGGAAGTGTCAGAATGGGGACAGCATGTATCTGTCATACTCAGAAGAAGCTGAAATACTTAAAATGCACAAAAATAGTTTTTTTGTGTGTAGATATACAAGTAGTGAGATTTGACACAGCTCTGTGATTGCTTTCATTTACAGTTTTTGACATTATGAACACGAATTCTGGTTCTGGACCATGTTTTATGCAAAAATTAGCTTCCCAGGCTTATGTT
Source organism: Alouatta palliata (assembly GCA_004027835.1). Taxonomy (NCBI): domain Eukaryota; kingdom Metazoa; phylum Chordata; class Mammalia; order Primates; family Atelidae; genus Alouatta; species Alouatta palliata. Next base: position 5,677 of record PVKV010040654.1, read on the forward strand.
CATTATGAATATGAATTTTTTTCATACCAAAGCTATATAAACTATGGCAAAGCATGTAAGTAAAATCATAAATTATCCATTAAAAATCATAATTTTATTATCATAAAAATATTACCCAGTCGCGGGTAGTTACTTGTGCAAATTCCAGAACAGTTAGCTGGTTGTCTGTATTCCTAGGTATTTTATTCTTTTTTTGTGGCAATTGTGAATGGAAGTTCATTTCTGATTTGGCTCCTGTCTTGACTGTAGATGAGTGGAACAGAATAGAGCCCAGGCCTTCAACAAACCTGGCAAAAAGGAAGCAATGGGAGAAGGATTCACTATTCAATAAATTATCCTGGAATAACTGGCTAGCTATATGCAAAAGAGTAAAACTGGACCTCTCCCCTATACCATATACAAAAATTAACTCAAGGTGGATTAGAGATTTAATTGTAAAACCCAAAGCTCTAAAAACCCTGGAAAACAACCCAGACAATGCTATTCTTGACATAGGCATAAGCAAAGATTCCATGATGAAGACACCAAAGACAATTGCAACAAAAGCAAATAATGACAAATAGGATATAATTAAACTAAGAGCTTCTGCACAGCAAAAGAAACTATCAACAGAGTAAACATACCACCTACAGAATGGGAGAAAATTTTTGCAAACTATGCATCTCACAAAGGTCTAATGTCCAGCTACAAGGAACTTAAACAAATTAAAAAACAAACAAACAAACAAAAAAAAAAATTAAAAAGTCGGCAAAAGGCATGAACAGACACTTTGCAAAAGAAGACATCCTTGCAGCCTGAAATCATGAAAAAAAGCTCAATATTATTGATCATTAGAGAAATACAAACCAGAACCACAATGAGAAACCATCTCACATCTTTCATAATGGCTATAACTAAAATGTCAGAAATAGCAGATACTGGCAATGTTGTGGAGAAAAAGGAAAACTTATACACTGTTGGTGAGAATGCAACTTAGATCAACCATTTTGGAAGACTGTGAGGTGACTCCTCAAAGACTTAAAGACAGAAACACCATTTGATCCAGTAATCCCATTACTGAGCATAAACCAAAAGAATATAAATTGTTTTATTATAAAGACACATGAACATGTTTGCTCATTGCAGCACGATTCACCATAGCAAAGACATGGAGACATGGAATTAACCTAAATGTCCATCAGTGATAGACTGGATGAGGAAGAATATGGTACATATACACCATAGAATACTATGCAACCATAAAAAGATCATGTCCTTTGAAGGAAAATGGATGGAGCTGTAGGCCATTATTCTTAGCAAACACAGGAACAGAAAACCAAATACTACATATTCTCATTTAAAAGTGAGAGCAAAATGATGAGAACACATACACACAGAAAAGGAAACAACACACACTGGGGACTATTGGAGGGTGGAGGGTGGAGGAGAGAAAGGATCAGGAAAAATAACTAATAGGTACTAGGCTTAATACTTGGGTGATAATCTGTACAACAAACCCTCATGACAAAAGTTTACCTATGTAACAAATCTGCCCTTGTCCCCCGATCTTAAAAGTTAGACAAATTTTAAAAATAAATAAAAAGTGAACCAAAGGGACAGATTTCTATAGTATATCTTTATTACCAGAGACCCAGAAGGAAATATCTCCAGAGTAAACAATAATCCAAGTTCCATTATTTAATAAAATCTCCTTTAAGCCAACCTCTTTGTTTTCACTTCAGGCTCATCAACGTTTTTTTCTAATTTGTTCTCCTAAGTAAATTTATACATAGAAAACTGTGCAGATAAAACTAATACTAGTTACATCACCAATTTATGTCTTCTAGAGTAAATAAATCAGCACTTTCTTTTTTTTGGTCTATTCCATCTGAGTTTGATTATTATGTTAACTCTAAGTAAAAATATAAAAGCTGAAAATTAAACTCAACACTATTGGAAGGCAATATAGCCCAATGGTTAAAAGACTAAACAATTTTATAAGAACAAGGTCTTTGAATGCCTTGCTATTGGATGCAAAGGACCCTGAAAATTGTAAATTTTCTTTAATTCTGATTAAATGAATCAACCACTTAATAAATAATAATCATGGGTGAGAATATCCCTTGGTGACTTAATCCTGTAAGACTCTGGGCAATTTACCTACTATGCCAAGCCTTCATTTCTTCAACTGAAAAGGGCTGCCTTACAGGGTAAATGAGATGCTACAGGTAACTTCTGAAATCATATTAGGCATGTCTTAATTACACTAAAAATGTTAATTAATGCTTTTACTGATAATAATAGCTGTAGTTGTGTTAATAGTAGTAATGGCACTAGAGGAGGTAACCTACAAAGCTGGTGATTTTCAGAAGCCGAATTAAGCAACTCATCAACGTGTTAATATATCCCTTTTAGCACAACAGTGTTTAACATGCTCCACATCCACATCATCACTGTTCAATTGGCACAGATAAAAAGAATAAAGCCATTGAAAAATATGCCACCTGAATGAGCAAAAGCTACAATGTCTGTCAGTGAAGCCAGGATAGTAGAGTGTTCTGGCCATTTTCTCACTGCACAGTGTAGACTCCTCCAAGAGTTTCTGTAGAATGAATTTAACATTTTTCACTCTTCTGATTCCATCGATCTCCAAAGGGGAATTCTTATCTCTTACAGTTTTTGTGAAGTATTTACAAAAATATATATAAAAGATGCTGCCACAGGGCCTGTCATACAGCAAGTACTCCATAAATATTAACTACTGGGAGTTCTCATTTATGTAATCTTCAGAACAATCTTATAAAGTAGTACCATTTTTGTCCTTATTTTAAAAATCAAGAACAATGAGAAGTCATTAACTTGCCCAAATTCATACAGTCAGTAAGTGTTACAGTCAGAATTCAAATACATGTCTACCTGACATCTTCTCACAGTTTTTTCATTACAATGATTACCTCCCATAAAGAACACCCACAAGATAATGTAATTCTCACTGCCGTATGAGTATCTCATTGTATTTCCTCAGTCAGGGAAATTTTAATTTTTGATGTCTTAGCACCTTCACTGAATACAGAGAATACACATTTTCCACCTTCCACCAGATTTTTATCCTTGTATAAACATTTTTCCATAGATAAAAACTTATTTTAGATAACTACCTAGGGATGAGATTGTTGGGTCATATGATCAGTGTGATGATTAATATTGAGTGTCAACTTGATTGGACTGAAGAATGCAAAGTATTGTTTCTAGATGTGTCTGTGAGAGTGTTGCCAAAGAAGATTAACATTTGAGTCAGTGAACTAGGAGAGGCAGACCCATGCTCAATCTGGGTGGGTACCATCTAATCAACTGCCATTGCAGCTAGAATAAAGCAGGCAGAAGAAAGTGAAATGAGCAGACTCGCTGAGTCTTCCAGCCTTTGTCTTTCTCTGGTGCTGGAGGCTTCCTGCCCTTGAACATCAGACTGTAAGTTCTTCAGCTTTTGGACTCTTGGACTTAAACCAGTGGTTTGCCAGGGGCTTTCAGGTCTTTGGAAACAGATTGAAGGCTGCACTCTTGGCTTACTTACTTTTTAGGTTTTGGGAGTTGAACTGGCTTCCTTGCTCCTCAGCTTGCAGATGGCTTTTTGTGAGACTTCACCTTGTGATCGTGGGAGACAATACTCCTTAAAAAACTCCTCTTTATATATACATCAATCCTATTCATTCTGTATCTCTAGAGAACCTGAACACAACCAGTGTATATTTTATGTCATAAGAAACTGTCAAAATATTTCCAAAAGCAGCCTTATTAGTTCCTAAAAAAAATATAAGTGTGTCAGTTTCTCCACATCCTCCTTAACATTTCATATTTTCAGTGTGTTGTGGTGGTGGTTGTTTTATTTTGGCCATTCTAGTTTGCATACTGCAGTGTTTTATTATGGTTTTAATTTTATTTTCCTAATGAATAATGATGTTGAACACATTTTGATTTGCTGATTTGCCATAAATACGTCTTTGACTCACTTTAGAAAATTGTTGTTTTTCACTTTGCATTGATTTTAAGAGATATTTATATATTCTGGGTACAAGTTAATTATCAGGTATATGTTTTGACACTGGTTTTTTTCTGCTGTGTGTCCTGTCTTTTTATTGCCATAATATTGATTTTTCAAAAAGCAGAAATTTAAATTTGTGATGAAATTTAATATTTCAATTTTTAATTTTATATTGTGTGTTTTTGAGGTTTGAAGAAATATTTGCCTAACCCAAATCACAAATAATATTTACCATCTTTCCCTTTAGAAGTTTTTTCTTAAGCTGAAATATATTTATTAACTCATTTTATAGTTTTAACACACTGATACACTAAAATCTTAAGAAAATTGTCTAAAAGTATTAAACTAATAAGTAGCTGAGCCAAGATTTGAAACTAGTAATGGTACTTTATTTTAAAATAAAAATGTATCTTAGAATCAATGACACAGGTGCAGGTCTGTCATATAAGTAAACTCATGTCACAGGATTTTGTTTTACAGATTATTTCATTACCCAGGTACTCAGTCTAGTACTCATTAGTTATTTTTTCTGACGCTCTCCTTTCTTCCACTCTTCATCCTTACGGAGGCTCCAGTGTCTGTTGCTCCTCTCTTTGTGTTCATGTATTATCATGATTTAGCAACCACTTAAACTGAGGACATGCATTAACTGGTTTTCTGTTCCTTCATTAGTTTTCTTTATATATATATATATATAGAAATTATATATATGCAAATATATACAATTACTATTATATATGCAAATATATATCATTACAATTATATATATGCAAATATATATCATTGCACTTTAGGTTCTGGGGTACACGTGCAGAACATGCAGGATTGTTGCATAGGTACATACATGGCAATGTGGTTTGTTGCCTCCATCCCCCCATCACCTGTATCTGGCATTTCTCTACATGTTATCCCTCCCCAACTCCCTACACCCCACTGTCCATCCCCTAGTCCCCCACAACACACCACAGTATGATGCTCCCCTCCCTGTACCCATGTGTTCTCATTGTTCAACACCCACCTGTGAGTGAGAACATGAGGTGTTTGATTTTCTGTTCCTGTGTCAGTTTGCGGAGAATGATGGTTTCCAGATTCATCCATGACCCTACAAAGGACACAAAGTCATCAATTTTTATGGCTGCATTGCATTCCATGGTGTATATGTGCCTGAACATACATGTGCATGTGTCTTTATAATAGAACAATTTATACTCCTGTGGATATAGACCCAGTAATGGGATTTCTGAATCAAATGGAATTTCTATTTCTAGGTCCTTGAGGAATTGCCACACTGTGTTCCACAGTGGTTGAACTAATTTACACTCCCACCAACATGTAAGAGTGTTGCTGTTTCTCCACGTCCTTTCCAGCATCTATTGTCTCCAGATTTTTTAACAATCACCATTCTAACTGGCATGAGATGGTATCTCAATGTGGTTTTGATTTGCATTTATCTTATGACCAGTGATGATGAGAATTTTTTCATATATTTGTTGGCCTCATATATGTCTTCTTTTGAAAAGTGTCTGTTCACGTCCTTTGCCTACTTTTGAATGAGTTTTTTTTTTTTTAATCTGTTTTAGTTCTTTGTAGATTCTAGATATTAGCTCTTTGTCAGATGGGTAGATTGCAAAAATTTTTTCCCATTCTGTTGGTTGCTGGTTCACTCTAATGACTGTTTCTTTGGCTGTACAGAACCTCTGGAGCTTAATTGGATCCAATTTTTCTATTTGGCTTTTGTTGCCTGTGCTTTTGGTGTTTTCATCATGAATTCCCTGCCTATGCCTATGTCCTCACAGATGTTGCCTAGGTTTTCTTCTAGGGTTCTCATGGTGTTAGGTCTTGTTTAAGTCTTTAATCCATCTGGAGTTAATTTTTTTTTTAAATATATATACTTTTTATTGCATTTTAGGTTTGGGGGTACATGTGAAGAACATGCAAGATTGTTACATAGGTACACACATGGCAGTGTGATTTGCTGCCTTCCTCCCCATCACCTATATCTGGTATTTCTCCCTATGCTATCCCTCCCCAACTCCCCACCCCCTGCTGCCCCTCCCCTTTTTCCCCCTGACAGACCCCAGTGTGAGATGCTCCCCTCCCTGTGACCATGTGTTCTCATTGTTCAACACCCGTCTATGAGTGAGAATATGCGGTGTTTGGTTTTCTGTTCCTGTGTCGGTTTGCTGAGAATGATGGTTTCCAGGTTCATCCATGTCCCTACAAAGGATGCAAACTCATCGTTTTTGATGGCTGCATAATATTCCATGGTGTATATGTGCCACATTTTCGCTGTCCAGTCTATCATCGATGGGCATTTGGGTTGGTTCCAGGTCTTTGCTATTGTAAACTGTGCTGCAATGAACATTCGTGTGCATGT
>PVKV010040655.1:0-12071 GCA_004027835.1 Alouatta palliata
TCCTGGGTTCAAGCAATTCTCCTGCCTCAGCCTCCCGAGTAGCTGGGACTACAGGCACGTGCCACCATGCCCAGCTAATTTTTGTATTTTTAGTAGAGATGGGGTTTCACCATGTTGACCAGGATGGTCTCGATCTCTTGACCTCGTGATCCACCCGCCTCGGCCTCCCAAAGTGCTGGGATTACAGGCTTGAGCCACCTCGCCCGGCCTTATTTGTTTGTTTTGAGCCTGAGTCTTACTCTATCACCCATGCTAGAGTGCAGTGGCACCATCTCGGCTCGTTTCAACCTCTGCCTCCTGGGTTCAGGCGATTCTCATGCCTCAGTCTCCTGAGTAGCTGGGATTACAGGCGTGCACCACCACACCTGGCTAATTTTTTTGTATTTTTAGTAGAAACAGGGTTTCATCATGTTGGCCAGGCTGGTCTCGAACTCCTAATCTCAAGTGATCCACCTGCTTTGGCCTCCCAAAGTGCTGGGATTACAGGCATGAGCCACTGCACCTGGCTGTATGTTGACATTATAGAAAGATTTAGAAAGTATTGCCTCATCTTCAACTTCTGGAAGAGTTTCTATAAAACAGGCATCATTTCTTCCTTAAATATCCACCTATTGTTCACCCATTGGTATGGTCTCAAACGTCTCAAGACACCATTTTTCATGAATCCTTAAGGTTTTGCCTGTTCTGATGATTGCCATTGCTACCTGGCAAAAACATTGAACTACAAGACACAACAGCTTTCTCCCTTAATGGCTTTCATAACTTGGCTTGGTTTGCTGGGAGTTTTGGAAGGCTGCTGCCTCAATTTCTCCACTTGTACCTAATGTCATTAAAAAAAAAAAAAAAAAAAAGAATCAGGACTGCCCAGTAATAATAGGATGGCGGAGGTACCAAGGGCTCCTGCTATCCAGAAATAATTCCACTATTCTATTCCAGCTTCCTGTTTCCTACAACACCAGATTTCAGCTTTCTTCCCGACATAATTTTACAAGCAATCTCCTTGTCTTTGGTGAGCTCCTTTCTGCTCATATTTCTGGGCAAGAAGATTGCCAGTCTTCACAACTACAGTGTCAATTCCAACCAGGTGAGAGGGCTGTTACTTCCTCTGATCCTTAAGTCTTTGTTCTTTAATCCAAGCCTCCTGCCAGCATGAAGGCTGGAGTCTTTTTCTTTTTTTCTTCTTCTTTTTTTTTTTTTAAAGATGGGGTTTCACCATGATGGCCAGGCTGGTCTTGAACTCCTGACCTCAGGTGATCCACCCACCTTGGCTTCCCAAAGTGCTAGGATTACAGGCATGAGCCACCACACCCGGCTGGCTGGAGTCTTTTTTAACCCAAGAGCCACTTGGACCATGGTTTGGACAGTAATCACAAAGGATTTTTAAGGGACGCTTAACTTCGAGGCCACTTGAATTAATCCAAGTGTTATTGCCCTAGAACAGATATCGCGCAGAGAGGCCAGAAAATTATGGTATCGTGTTGTGAAGCTAGGAGAGTTTCACTTTTCTTAATTTTAGCTTTCTTTCTACCAAGTCCTCCAACCACATATTGAGGTGTGATAAGAAATGCTGCACAACATCCTGTAAAAAAGCCAGGGCTGCTAATATCATACAGTTGGCCTCCCAGAAATAGTTGTTGTCTTTTGTTTTTATTTTTTAGGGAAAATCTTCAACTACTCTGAATTTGGCCCTTTCCATAGAACTCGAGGGAAATACGGAAGCAATAAGTGTTCCCATTTGACGTTTAGGGTAGTACAAAAGGCATAGAGAATAGCATTGTGCTTCTCCCTGTCATCCTAAGCCCTGGTGATCACTTGAAAGAGAATAAAAATGCCGGAGTCTCATTTTCTCACCTTAAAAAAGCACTTTCCTTGTGATGACTAGCTAAAATGCTGATTCAGTTTAATCAAGAAAATCAGATATGCTATCCTTTTGTTCTTTCTGATAATATTTCAATCTGTTTTTCTTTTTTCTTTTTTTTTAGACAGAGTCTTGCTCTGTTGCCAGGCTGGAGTGCAGTGGTGCAATTTTGGCTCACTGCAACCTCTGCCTCCTGGGTTCAAGTGTTTCTCCTGCCTCAGCTTCCTGAGTAGCTGGGACTACAGGTGTGTGCCACCAGGCCCAGCTAATTTTTTTATTTTTTAGTAGAGACAGGGTTTCACCATATTGGACAGGCTGGTCTCAAACTCCTATCCTCATGATCCGCCTACCTCAGCCTCCCAAAGTGCTGAGATTACAGGCGTGAGCCACTGCACCTGGCATCAATCTATTCTTTCAAGTGATCAAAACAACCCTATCTTTATATACGAAAAAATAAACCGTATACCTTCAGCTCAAAATAAAATCAGCATTCTTCAACAAAGAGGGGGGCCTAAGGCATCTGCCATTTCTTCACAGGATTTAATAGCCATCGGCCTTTGCAATGTCGTCAGTTCATTTTTCAGATCTTGTGTGTTTACTGGTGCTGTTGCCAGGACTATTATCCAGGATAAATCTGGAGGAAGACAACAGGTGTGTTGAAATACAATTTGATCTCTAATATATAAACATATTTATATCAATTCATATGTATATTCATAGTAGGGAATTAAATGGGTTTAATCTTGTCGCTGTTTTAATGTTACGCTTAATGGAAAAGACCTTTGGGAAGAATTTGGATTCCATGGTTGCCTTAATTTTTGCTCAGATTTTGCCTTAAAAGTTTCTTGTCAATGTGGAACTTGAAGGCCATTTTCTATAGAAATATTATATGTGAGAGGTTTCCATATATTGGGTCAAAAAACCCCACTTTCCACGTAACATGTCTAAAGGATAAGAATATTTCAAATAAACTGGCCAGGTGTGGTGGCTCATGCCTGTAATCCCAGCACTTTGGGAGGCTGAAGTGGGTGGATCACTTCAGGACAGGAGCTAAAGAACAGCCTGGCTAACATGGTGAAACTCCGTCTCTACTAGAAGCAAACAAACAAACAAAAAATAGCTGGACGTTGTGGTGCACGCCTGTAATTCCAGCTACCCAGGAGCTGAGGCAGGAGAATCACTTGAACCCAGGAGGCAGAGATTGCAGAGAGCTGAGATGGCGCCACCGCACTCCACCTGGGTGGCAGAATGAGATTCCACCTCAATAAAATAAAAAACAAAAACAAAAAAAGAATATTTCAGGTAAACTTACCATCACCTGCTAATGTTTTCCCCCATATTGGGAAGATGCATTCTCACACCTACTCTGGGAAAGCAATAATACAACTCTACCCACCCTGGCAGCAAACTAAAAATGTTCGTGGTTTTGTCAAAGGGCATGGCAAGGGGCTTTCAGGACAGGGAGTCAGGTCTTTGTCTAGGACAGCCTAGAGAATGTCTAAGTGTTCTACTTCTGTATAAGAGAAAATTATCTAGGTCAGATTTTCTGCAGGTACTCTGAGTCAATAAACTAAATGTTTAGGTGTGTGTTAAGCATAACAGAATGGTGATCGAAAAGACTGTGGAGGCAAAGTGTCTAATTGCAGGCATGAGATTTTATGTCTAACGTTCATAAGTTTTGCTTTTTTGGTTTTTGTTTTTGTTTTGAGACACAGTCTTGCTCTGTCACCCAGGCTGGAGTGCAGTGGTGCGATCTCAACTGCAACCTCCGCCTCCCGGGCTCAAGTGATTTCCTGTCTCAGCGTCCTCAGTTGCTGGAATTACAAGCATACGCCATGACACCCAGCTAATTTTTGTATTTTTAGCAGAGATGGGGTTTTACCATGTTGGCCAGGCTGGTCTCGAACTCCTGACTTCAAGTGATCCACCTGCCTTGATCTCCCAAAGTGCTGGGATTACAGGCATGAACCACCATGTCTGGCCCAATGTTCCTGAGTTTTGAACTGACTGGATAAGTTACAACATGCTAACCCATCTCAACTATGTAGCGTGACAAAATGTCAGAAAGCTATCAGAATTGAAACTGGGGTTGCCCAGGGAATGAATCAGCATTCAGATGCCAGAGAAACAGTGGCAGAGGTCAAAGACAAGCCTCTGCTGAAGAAACACAGCAAAAGATGTAGCTATGGTCAGAAACTAATGTGTCAGCAGAATGAATGGTAAACTTTCATGTGGAAAGACAAAGTGTCATAGTCCATGGGGCAAATATGTAGTGAAGCATAAGGTAAAAGCTAATACAAGTCAGAAAGATTAGGCAGGAGTGAGAGCATGGGTATACAGCAGGGGTGTCCAATCTTTTGGCTTCCCTGGCCACACTGGAAGAAGAAGAATTGTCTTGGGTCACACATAAAATGCACCAACACTAACAACAGCTGATGAGAAAAAAAAATTGCAAAAATATTTTATAATGTTTTAAGAAAGTTTATGAATTTGCATTGGGCTACATCTAAAGACGTCCTGGGCCACATGTGGCCCTCAGGCTGCAGGTTGGACAAGCTTGGTCTAGAGTAAGACTACATTGGCTGGGCACGGTGGCGCATGCCTGTAATCCCAGCTACTCGGGAGGCTGAGGTGGGAGGATCGCTTGAGCCTAGGGGTTCTGGGCTGTAGTGCTCTATGCTGATCGAGTGTCTGCATTAAGTTCAACATCAATATGGTGACCTCCCAGGAGAGGGGACCACCAGGTTGCCTAAGGAGGGGTGAACCGGCCCAGGTCAGAAATGGAACAGGTCAAAACTCCAGTGCTGATCAGTAGTAGGATCGCGCCTGTGAATAGCCACTGCCCTCCAGCCTGGGCAACATAGTGAGACCCTGTTTCTTAAAAAAGAAAAAAAAAAAGACTACATTGTACCATTTTATGTGGACTGAGTTTTGTTTGTCACAGAGCTTCTTCCAGACACATTGGCCTTTTCCACTAGTGCTTAAGAGACAGAAGAAATTTGGGCTATGTTAAAAAGAAGAATGTTTCGTACAAGCATGCAAAAACTTTGGAGTCAAAATGAGAGAGTTTTATAAGAGCAAATGGAAATGGCGATTCCAGAGATTAGTTCCACTAACTTTTTATGGCATACTTTGTTTATGCAGTACGTAAGCATAATGTAAATTTGGGAAACAAGGTGTGCACAGCTAGAAAAAAACTAAATCACAGTGCAAGAAAAACTGAGTGCAGAATGAGGACAATTTTTTTTTCAAGTGGCAAAAATATTGCAAGAAGAAGAATGATGGCAGAAGTAGGATTTCATGGAGTACTGAAAGGGGTTTAGGATATGTGTAGACAGAAGGAGGAAGGAGGGCGTCAGTTCAGCCTCAGAGCTGTCTTACAGGCAGGATTCCACTTGTGCGTGCAATGCAGACTAGAGGAAGAATGGGTTTGCCAGTTGTACTCATTGATTCTGGGAATAGAAAGGCCAGGTTTGGGGAGGGTTTTGGTGGATGATTGAATTTCCAAACCCTGAGCAAGCCCATTTTTAGCATTTTAGCCTGTTGGACAGAAGGTCTGCCTGAAAGGTAGCCTATGGCGCTGATTTTGTTTTCCACTGCCACCTTGTTCACACGTGCAGCACAGTCCTGTCTGTGACGCCTCTCAATGCAGTGCAGCATCCCTCCACAGGGAGACATGTCCCTAGGAATGCTGCTAAGCCCTCCCTGAAACCTTGACATGCCCACTGAAAATTGCTGGCTCAAGCAGAGAATGCTTCTGGCCCCTGGCCCTATGCATGGCAGCTGCCCAGACTGTACTCTTGAGTTTCTAATCTGTACCAGAAAAGGCCTCTGAGACTCATTCATCTTCTTCATTCCACGGTAGTGGAGTTTTCTCTCCACCTCTTATTTCTGGAAGCCTTAAGTTTTTTTTTTTTTTTTTTTGGTAGACAGGGTCTTGCTAAATTGCCCAAACTTTGGGCCTCAAGTGATCATCTCAGCTCAGCCCCCCAAAGTGCTAGGTTTACAGGCATGAGCCACTGTGCCCTGCCCCCTGGGGACTTTTGATTCACTCTGCCTGAGAATGCCCCATTTCTTCAAAGTTCCTGAGGACTGCAGAAAAGAGAAGTAGGGGGCTGGCTCTGAACCTCTCAAAAATAACCTGCCATCAAGGGTCACTTTACTTTTATTTTTTTTATAAAGACAGAGTCTCACCATATTGGTCAAGCTGGTCTTGAACTCCCGACCTCAGGTGATCCATGTGCCTTGGCTTCCAAAGTGCTTGGATTACAGGCATGAGCCACCATGCCCAGCCTACTTTTATTTTTTATCTGGTATAAATGCAAACTGTGTATATGTGTCTAGATTTCACTTAATTTCTTGCTGTCTAGAACTCACTTTCCTCCAGTGGCTGCAGCAAAACCTACCTGTCCTTCTGGCCACAGCCCCAGCCTGAGGCACTGGCAGGCCTGACCTGTGGCAAAGGGGACGTGAGGAGCCCTAGTAGGCCTGTGACCAGTTGGGCTGTCCCCCGCTCCATCTTTCTGCTCGTCCCATTCTTACCACTGTGCTTCCCTATTCTCCAAGATTAGGTTTCTTTCATTGCTCCCTGCTTTCCAAGGACCTGCCTTGCCCAGGCTCCCAGGACAGATTTAAAAATGGATTATTGTAAAAGAAATGAATGTGTTGCACTCTTTTTAGAGGAAACCAATGGGGCGGTGAAGAAAGGCTGGATTTTGGAGTCAGATGGTCAGGGGAGGTTCACCCTGACTCCACACTTCCTAGATGTATGTGACGTTGGACAAATTAATTTTGCTCTCTCAGGCTCTATTCTTCATCTGGAAAGTGGGGATAAAACAGACTTGCCCATTGTGAGAATTAAATTAGATGCTGATATGTGCCTGTCACTTAAGAGTTCAAAAATCATCACTTTTACCTCAAGTCCCAAGTGCCTGAGCAGGTGTTCATCATCTGCTCTTCTACTTCACGGAACCCCCTGTACATGGACCAGTTGATGCCTGAGGGTCTGCATATGGATTATGGCTGTGGCTATGGGAACTCACATGGCTTTGACTCTCTGGAGAGAAGGTAGAGTGAGTCTTTGTTCAAGAAAGCCTGGCAAGGTGATGGAAAATCTGGTCAAACAAAGGATGTGTGAGATGTAAAACAGGCAGAAAGTGCTTGCTGTCTTTAAACCCTGTTCAGTCACTGAACCTGAGCTTCTGAGAGCCATCGAGCATCTTCCTGGGGTTCAGTGCCACTGAGATTGGTTCTTTAATTCCAAAGCCCATTCCTATGAATGTGCAGCCAAGGGGGACACAATTTTTGGCAAGCCTCCGACCCTCTCTGAGCAGCTAATTTTATGAGATTTGGTGTCTAGTTTGTACTCATTTTGACCTAGGTTATTTTTTATTTATTTATTTTTTTGAGATGAAGTTTTGCTCTTGTTGCCCAGGCTGGAGTGCAGTAGCGCCATCTTGGCTCACTGCAACCTCTGCCTCCCAGGTACAAGCAATTCTCCAGCCTCAGTCTCCCAAGTAGCTGGGATTACAGGAGCCAACCACCACGCCCAGCTAATTTTTTTGTATTTTTAGTAGAGATGGGGTTTCATCATGTTGTCCAAGCTGGTCTCAAACTTCTAAACTCAGGTAATCTACCTCCCTCAGCCTCCCAAAGTGCTGGGATTACAGGCGTGAGCTACCACGCCCCGCCTAACCTAGATTTTATACAACTTATTTTGATGTCTGCCTGCCTTTGTTTCCTCAAAAATGATCAGAAGAATTTTGGAGAAAAAAGTGGCAGAAAAGAAAATACTGATATATATTTCCCGTGCTAATGAAAATAGTTTTCTTCTATAGCATCAGCGAAGACCAACTGAAGCTAGAGCCAGAAATTAGATCCAGCAACAGGCTGACATGTCGACTGGCTGGAGAGGCTCTGCGGTTACCTGTCTCAGCTCCACGGCATCTAAAATGTTTGCCATCAGAGCTTTCTGAGTTTCAGTTATGGTGATCCATTTCCCTGAGTCCTTCCTATGCTACTCTCATGTGATTCAGCCTTTCCACATCAGGCCACTCACTTTAGCTGTGAGTCAGCTGGGCTGGGGAAAGAAAGAAGCAGGCCATTGATTGCATTGATATTATTTTCAGTAATTCATTTATATGGCAAATAGCAATGAATAGTGAGAGGGAACCCAGTGGGAAGGTATGTTCCCCAACCCCCCAACGTAAAAAATACAGAGAAAAATTAGAGAATCATTGCTGAGTGGTCCTTTGGTAGATTAGAATTGAGGCGCTCCCTCAGTACTTGCTTTTCTGTGCCGTTGTTTCGATTTGTGATTATAGTTTTGCCCGATCTCCTATTCCCATCACAGTGGAGAATGCCACTGCTTTATGTTATTTTTATTACTAGGTGCTTACAAAATGGAAATTTACCAATAGAGGATATAATGAGTTCAAGACTATCCAGAGAGCATTGGGCTTATCAAGGAAACTATGGTTCTTAGTTTTCCACTTTTATTTGCCAAGTGAGAATCACTGCTTACCAAGAGACACTGAGCCCAAAGTAGTCAACCCAACTGGGATAGGATCCAGAGCTGCTATATACAGCTTTGACTCATGTTTGTAGCTTTTTCTTTCTTTCTTTTTGATGGCACTGAAGCAGAGAGAAACTAAAGCAGGAAAATGGGAAGTGACTGTCTTTGTGTTTTTTAAGATGAAGCACCGCTGAAGCAGCTAGATGGGCAGTTACCCAAGCAGCAAACAGGACAGTGAGGGGTGGGAAATGTATTCATATGAGAAGTAGGATGGTTGGGATTTTAGGGCTGCCACTGAGGAGTTACTAGGGCTTTTCTAAATTGTGCAAGGAGAGGTTAAACTTAGGAGGAGATGCAAATCAGATTTTAGGAGAACTCAGATTCATAGCACAGAGCAGTGGCCGTAAAGATTCAAACGCCCAGGACAACGTGGAACGTTCAGAGAGTATCTTTCCATTCATTCAGGAAGTATTTATTGAGTACCTATACGTGTTTAACACTTTGTTAAGACTTGAAAATGTCAGTTCAACAAAAATACACTTGTGGTGAACTCAACTCCTTTTGAGAAAAACTGACATGCTTCTCGCCAAGCAGAAGGCCTCAGTTGCAGACAGGGACCAATACGTTCCTGATGGTTTCTCTCCAACCGGCTCTGTCTCCTCAGTTTGCATCTCTGGTAGGCGCAGGTGTGATGCTGCTCCTGATGGTGAAGATGGGACACTTTTTCTACGCACTGCCAAATGTAAGTAGAACTGATCAAATAACAGAGTCAACAACAACCAGGTCTCTGGATTGCTCCTTGGTTGTATGTGGAGTGGGGGCATCTCTGAGGAGAAATGCATTCAGATTATCCCCAATGGTTGCTCCAGCCTATCTCTAGTCCCTTTCATTCAAAATAATAGTATCAGTATTACAGGGTTGGGGGTTAAATAATGTGACATATATACATACACACACATATATATGTATATTTATATATAAGATCTATATGATGTGTAGATGGATAGATAGGTAGATGGATGGAATAGTGTTGGGCTTATAGTAAACACTCAAGAAACATTAGTTAAAGGGCCACGCATGGTGGCTTGTGCCTGTAATCCCAGCACTTTGGGAGGCCAAGGTGGGCAGATTATCTGCCTGATGTTAGGAGTTCAAGACCAGCTTAGCCAACATAGAGAAATTCATCTCTACTAAAAATACAAATATCAGCTGGGCATGGTGGTTCATGCCTGTAATCCCAGCCACTCCGGAGGCTGAGGCAGGAGAATCGCTTGAACCTGGGAGGTAGAGATTGCAGTGAGCCAAGATCCCACGACTGCACTCAAGCCTGGGTGACAGAGTGAGACTCGGTCTCAAAAAAAGAAAAATTAGTTATAGGCTAAGCATGGTGTAATCCCAGCACTTTGGGAGGCCAAGGTGGGCAGATCACTTGAGATCAGGAGTTCGAGACCAGCCTGGCCAACGTGGCAAACCCGTCTCTACTAAAAATACAAAAATCAGCTGGGTGTGGTGGCAGGTGCCTATAATCCCAGCCACTCAGGAGGCTGAGGCAGGAGAATCATTTGAACCTGGGAGGCTTCAGTGAGCTGAGATCATGCCATTGCATTCCAGTCTCGGTGACAGAGTGAGACTCTGTCTCAAAAACAATGGCCGGGCACAGTGGCTCACGCCTGTAATTCCAACACTTTGGGAGGCCAAGGCGGGCAAATCAAGAGGTCAGGCATTCGAGACCATCCTGACAAACGTGGTGAGACCCTCGTCTCTAAAAAATACAGAAATAAAAAAATAAATTAGTTATTATTATCTTTAAATCTTATTTTTATTACTTAAGCTATAAAATAAGCTTTATAAGTAAGGATTCAGTGAAAAATGATCAAAATAGATTTCAGATGCCACACCAACACGGGCTTGGAAATTCACTGTGCATTCATGCCATCTGTTTTCCTACACTGCTTCCAGAAGGCCTTGTTCTGCATTTGTGTGAACTCAATCTTCCCATTGCTGCCACACTGCCTCTTGGTTAGTTCACAACACTGGAAGGCAGGTCTGAAAGTTGAGTCTTAATTCAGCATTCAGCTAGGATGCCTCTGTATGCAAATGTGTCATTTCTTCCCCTTGTGTGAAACTGAGCACCTTGTATTTAGAGATGCCAGGTGTTAATTAGTAGCTATAATCCTTCTGTTCTTAAGTTACAGTAGATCCATACTCAGTGATCATCACTTCCTTTTAAGTTTTCTTCATGTTCCCATTAGCCATTTTTATTTTTATAGCCATTTTACTTTTTACTTTTAATTTTTATTTATTCTTTTTGTGACAGAATTTTGCTCTTGTTGCCCAGGCTGGAGTGCAATGGCGCGATCTTGGCTCACCACAACCTCTGCCTTCCAGGTTCAAGCGATTCTCCTGCTTTAGCCTCCCAAGTAGCTGGGATTGCAGGCATGCACCACCACACCTGGCTAATTTTTCTGAGATGGAGTCTCACTCTGTCACCCAATTGGAATGCAGTGGCACAATCTCAGCTCACTGCAACCTCTGCCTCCTGGGTTCAAGCAAGTCTCCTGCCTCAGCCTCCCAAGTAGCTGGGACTAGAGGCGCAAGCCACCATTCTCAGCTAATCTTTTGTAGTTTTAGTAGAGACAGAGTTTCACCGTGCTGGCCAGGCTGGTCTCAAACTCCTGACCTCGTGATCCACCCAGCTGGGTCTCCCAAAGTGCTGGGATTACAGGTGTGAGCCACCGCACCTGGCCAATTTTTTGTGTTTTTAGTAGAGACCAGGTTTCTCCAGGTTGGTCAGGCTGGTCTTGAATTCCTGACCTCAGGTGATCCACCTGCCTCGGCCTCCCAAAGTGCTGGGATTATAGGTGTGAGCCACTGTGCCTGGCCAGCCATTTTTATATAGTACTTAGGGAGGTGGGAGAAAGTTTCTTTGCTGATGTAGCAGCTTGGTTACACACTGAGATGGCTGTCCCTGAAGCTGGGATGGTTATAAATGTAATCTCCATCCTGAATGCTTCCTTTCCACCTGGTGACTATCAGGGTTCAGTAGAGCAGGACCACCAGAAGGCTGCTGCTGCCTTCTGCCCATATGATTCAAGGACCTTGGAGCCAAGGCATGAAATTGATGCAAGGAGGGTGGTACTGGTAAGCTCAAATTGACACACAAGTGGTCCTCTGACTCCCAGTAGACATCATCTCCAGAATTCAGTTTCTACAGCACCTCTGCTGTTATCACTCTTGGAATCTATTTTAGGAGGGCCACTCACTAATTTACTTTGGACGTGGATATTTTTTTCCACCCAAATTTCATCTTGATGGACATGGATATTTTTTCTTTACAACTGAATGAAGCAGAATTATAAAATTCCAAACAACAAAAATGATCAGAATTCACTGAAGCGTAGTGATACATGTTGGGACTCCTTTATCATAAACATGTTTGGGACAGAATAGCCCTTGCTTTTGGCTAGCCATGTACATCACATTAATTTTACAGCATCTAGTTAGCATGTTTCTGAGTGAGCAGTTGTGATTATAATAAGATCAATGGAGGCCGGGCACGGTGGCTCACGCCTGTAATCCCAGCACTTTGGGAGGCTGAGGCGGGTGGATCACGAGGTCAAGAGATCGAGACCATCCTGGTCGACATGGTGAAACCCCGTCTCTACTAAAAATACAAAAATTAGCTGGGCATGGTGGCAC
>PVKV010040656.1:0-12070 GCA_004027835.1 Alouatta palliata
CCGTCTCTACTAAAAATACAAAAATTAGCTGGGCATGGTGGCACGTGCCTGTAGTCCCAGCTACTCAGGAGGCTGAGGCAGGAGAATTGCTTGAACCCAGGAGGTGGAGGTTGCGGTGAGCCGAGATCGCGCCATTGCACTCCAGCCTGGGTAACAAGAGCGAAACTCCGTCTCAAAAAAAAAAAAAAAAAAAAAAAAAGACTATCCACTCTAAATAATCCTATTCAACATAGTTCTGGAAGTCCTAGTTAGAGCAATCTAACAAAATAAATGGCATCCAAATAGGAAAAGAAGTGAAATTATCTTCACTCATGATATAATTCTCTACCTAGAAAAGTTTAAAGATTTTACCAAAAGACCCTTAAGCTTAAAAATAACTTCAGCAGTCTCAGAATACAGAATTGAATACACAAATGAATGGCACTTCCTTATACCAATAACGTCCAAGCTGAGAATAAAATCAAGAAGTTTTCTTTACAAGAGCCATAAACAAAAAATAATATACCTAGAAATACATTAAACCAGGGAGGTAGGACGGGCACAGTGGCTCACGCCTGTAATCCCAGCACTTTGGGAGACTAAGGAACATGAATAACGAGGTCAGAAGTTCGAGACCAGCTTGGCCAACATGGTGAAACCCCCGTCTCTACTAAAAACACAAAAAATTAGCCAGGAGTGATGGTACACACCGGTAGTCCCAGCTACTTGGGAGTCTGAGGCAAGACAATCCTTGAACCCTGGAGTGGAGGTTGTAGTAAGCCAAGACCACACCATTGCACTCCAGCCTCGATGACAGAGCAAGACTGTATCTCAAACAACAAAAACAACAAAACAAACCAGAAAGGTAAAATATCTCTAGAAGAAGAACTACAAAACAGTACTGAAAGTAATGAGAGACAAATGCAAATAAATAAAAAAGCATTCTATGCTCATGGGTTTGGAGAATATAAAATGTCTATGCTACCTGAAGCAGCCTACAAATTGTTATTTTTATCAAACTATCAATTACTTTTTTTTTTTGAGACAGAGTCTCACTCTGTCACCTAGGCTGGAGGGCAATGGCCCAATCTCAGCTCACTGAAACCTCCACCTCCTGGGTTCAAGTGATTCTCCTGCCTCATCCTGCCAAGTAGCTGGCATTACAGGTGCCCGCCACCACACATGACTAATTTTTTATTTTTAGTAGAGACAGGGTTTTGCTGTGTTGGCCAGGCTGGTCTTGACCTCCCAGTGATCTGCCCACTTTGGCCTCCCAAAGTCCTGAGATTACAGATGTGAGCCACCGCACCTGACCCAACCCCATATTATTTCTGGTAACAAAGCACAGCAACATGATTTCTTGAATTTTGCCTGGATCTTAATTCATAAAACAAAGGTAATGTCATTCAAAGTTGTTTAATACACTTCCATCAGAAAAAATAAGCAAGGCAGGCCATTGGGGTGCCTCACAATGGTGTCTCATGAAGGGGAGGGAAAGCAGAGTTATCAGGGAACTGGGACTATTTCTTTTTTTTTTCTTTTTTTCTTTTTTTTGAGACAGAGTCTCGTTCCGTCGCCAGGCGCCAGACTGGAGTGCAGTGGCGCAATCTCGGCTCACTGCAACTTCCGCCTCCTGGGTTTGAGCAATTCTCCTGCCTCAGCCTCCTGAGCAGCTGGGACTACAGGCGTGCGCCACCACGCCCAGCTAATTTTTTGTATTTTTAGTAGAGACGGGGTTTCACCATGTTGGCCAGGATGGTCTCGATCTCTTGACCTTGTGATCCACCCGCCTCAGCCTCCCAAAGTGCTGGGATTACAGACGTGAGCCACCGCGCCCGGCCTGGGACTATTTCTTTATGACCATGATAGTTGGAAGCAAAAATTTGGGGCTTTTTCCTATTGAATACAAAGTAAAATAACGCATGTTGCTGTCAGTGGTTGGGAATAATATAATGTTTCCAGGTTCATAAGAGCTGCCTGACAAAAAGCATGTAAGCAACAGTGATTGCTCTTATGGCCCTGTGACTCAGGAGGTTTATGGAGCAGTTAAGAATAGGAATAGCAGATGTCAAATGGCCAACACAGAATCTAACATGTTTAATACAAATTATCATTAGTGGAAATACTAAATTGCTTCATTTCTGTAATTTCTCCTGCTTCTTAAGATGCTTTTAATGAATAAAATCTGCTTTAAAATTTGATACCTGATAACTTCTCTCTGTGGGTTTTGAATTGGCTGACTTAACCAAAATGCCAGCTCTTGCCATCTAACTACCATTAAAAGGAACTCATAAGGCTCCTGCAGGGTCAACA
The DNA here is from genome assembly GCA_004027835.1 of Alouatta palliata. Classification (NCBI taxonomy): domain Eukaryota; kingdom Metazoa; phylum Chordata; class Mammalia; order Primates; family Atelidae; genus Alouatta; species Alouatta palliata. Next base: position 2,293 of record PVKV010040656.1, read on the forward strand.
GTTTCACTTTCAACTTTTATTAAAAGAAAATTTACCAACAAATTTTTCTTTATGGCTGTTTGAATAGTTGGGCTTTTGCTAATCACTCATAAGCAACAGAATTACATATATTTTGCAAACTAATACAAAACACTTAATATGTTCATATCAAACAACCATGATTATGACGTATATACCTATTATAAACAATCTTTATTGCATATTTAATTATGCACTTTTTTCTTCCTTGATATGTATGAGATTCACCAGTACCAGTTTTTCTCTTGTGGTGGCATAAAGAGCTGATTGTCATTTGCATTATCTATTTTTTTTTTTTTTTTTTTCTGGAGACAGAGTTTCACTCTTGTTACCCAGGCTGGAATGCAATGGCACGATCTCGGCTCACCGCAACCTCCGCCTCCTGGGTTCAAGCAATTCTCCTGCCTCAGCCTCCCAAGTAGCTGGGACTACAGGCACGTGCCACCATGCCCAGCTAATTTTTGTATTTTTAGTAGAGACACGGTTTCACCATGTTGCCAGGATGGTCTCGATCTCTTGACCTCGTGATCCACCCGCCTAGGCCTCCCAAAGTGCTGGAATTACAGGCGTGAGCCACCGCGCCCGGCCCATTTGCATTATCTATTAAAAACCTGTGGCAGCTCATGGTATTACTGACCATATGTTCTACAGTCTTTTTGCAGATTTAAATATTTTATTGTGGTGTCAATTTAATATTTAGATGTGTGTTACCTGTCTGGATGATCTGTAATTAACTTGATCTTTTGTAATGGTGATTGTGATTAGCATGCACTGAAAATCCAGCAAAGCAATTATTTTCCTCATTTTAACCAGAAATCACATTTGTAAGTTATGGTACCTATTATCAGCAGTGCATTCATGATTCAATTTATATTTTGTGTATCTGGTTATAAATGTTATACAGCATTCAATCTGACAAAATATAAATCTATGTGATTTAAATTTAACAGAGGGGTTGTATGTGTACTTTAGTTCCTTGAGACTTAGAAAATTAATTCTACAAATTTATACAGATATAAATGTATCAAGCTTATATTTTTTGCAAAGCTATAGATATATTTCTTCTGTTTATTAAAATACTGAAATTGGTGTTATGTAGATATAGTTGAACATACCAGAATAAAAATAAAATGTGAAAATTATAGCTTAATAAATATTTATGGTAAATAAATAAAAGATATAAATTATACATCTTTACAAGGTAGTTATTTACCATTGTTTAGATCTTACCTGGCTGGCTGAGGCCTATCTTCTTCAAGTCTGGGCTGAAATTGCACCTGCTTGGTTACAGTCTCCCCTGGGGAGAAATAACCCTAACTGAGAAGGGTCAAAAAAAAGAATAATAAATTTTTGGCAGAGAAAGTCTCTGTGTGGAAAAAAAAAAAAACAAAACAGCATTGTGTAAAAGAAATTTACGTTTAGAGAAAAACAAATTGATCAATTTTCCCACCATTTTTTTTGGTTTTTTTTTGGAGACTGAGTCTCGCTCTGTCACCCAGACTGGAGTTCAATGGTGCGATCTCAGCTCCTGGCAACCTCTGCCTCCTCGGTTCAAGCGATTCTCCTTCCTCAGCCTCCTGAGTAGCTGGAATTATAGGCATGCGCCACCACGCCCGACTAATTTTTGTATTTTTAATAGAGACAGGGTTTCACCATATTAGTAATGCTGGTCTCAAACTCCTGACCTCATGATCCACCCACCTCAGCCTCCCAAAATGCTGAGATTACAGGCATGAGCCACTGCGCCAGCTACAACAGTTATTTTTAAGAAACTAAATGCTTCAAAGTCAAATTTATTTAACTAAAAAATTGCTGGGCGGAGGGAGGAAGGGAAAAAAATTTTTTTAAATTTTTTTTTAAATTGCCAGGTGGCGGGGGAGGGAAAAAAGAAAAAGAAAAAAAAGTTGCCACAAAAAAAAACAGAGTATCTAGGAATACAGCAAACCAGGGAGGTAAAAGCTTTCTATGACAAGAATGACAAAATACTGCTTAGAGAAGTCAGAGATGACACAAACAAATGGAAAACCATTTTATGCTATGGATAGAAAATATTACAATTACAGGCATGAGCCACTGCGCCTGGCTCTGGAATTCAAATTTTTAACAGAAATCTAACTTTGTTATATATTATAAAGTCTAGAAACTGCCTTAAAGCAATAACAACCTCATCCTCAGTAAGATCCTCCCAGTTCCCTTTTGTCTTAACCTTAACTGCATCTGCCTGTAGCTTTCCAGGACTCTGTAGCTTCTCTCAGCAGAAAGCCTTCTTCCACGACTGGAGTGACCAGGCTGGGACATGTGCAAGGGAGGCTATCCAGAAAAAACTAACTGGGCCTTTAATAAACGCTTTTTGCAGAGGCTGAGGCAGGAGAATCATTTGAACCCGGGGGTGGAGATTGCAGTGAGCCTAGCGCCATTACACTCCAGCCTGGGTGACAGGACGAGACTCCGTCTCAAAAACAAACAAACAAACAAAAAATCTAACTCAGGTGCATTATTTTTAATTACTACATTCAGAGAAACAAAATTCAGGCTTCAGCAACTATAATCTGCTAATTAAGCTCTGATTATATAACCAGGAAATTTTCACCTTTAATGTACAAATTTAGATATCTCATAACTGTACCTAACAAATTACTAATTTGGTTTTCATCACTTATTTTACATAAAGACTTTGCTTCAAGCCTTTCCCACAGACCAAAACTACAAACCATAGCTGGGTGCGCTGCAATTCTAGAACCACACTTTGATTAAATTCTTTAATATTTTTGCAGTGGCTCCCATAAATTTTTAATAGGAGATAATAGGAACTGGGTACCCCACGGACCAAAGCTGTTCCCATTCATGAACTCGCACCCCAAGTCAGGATTCTCCCCGACGACCCTCCCGTGGTCCCTGCACAATCTGGGACAGACACGGCTGCGGGTGCTAAGCTGCCCCGGAAAGGGCTCCAGGCCAGGGGACAGTCACTCGTAGGAAAGAGACAGGACGCCGGGGACTCTGTTGTCAGCGCAGCCGCCATCTTGTGGCTGAAGGAGACTGAGGCCGAGCTTCGTAAGGAGAACTCAGGGCGCAAATTGTGGAGCTGACTGCGGGGGACGTCTGAGTCCCGCCACAGCCGCTTCCCACCGGTTCTAAACAACCCCTTCCCCTCTCTCGGGATGACGGACCCGGCACCCTCACCATTTCTAGACTTCCAGGGGGTCGCGCGTCTTAGCTGTGGATCTCCAAATACCTGCAGGTCACAGGGCCACAGGCACTGGGCCTCTTGGAGCAGAGGACACAGAGCAGCGAACAAGTGGCCTAGAGCTCCAGCTGCAGCGAGAGACAAAGGACCCGCCACGTTCCGGAATTCGGCCTGTCCGCTCCAGCTGCGTGTCTGATTGGACAGTTCCCAGCCCAGAGTCTTTCACTGGATAACGTTTAAAACCCCACCCCCAGGCCCTGAGTGACAGAAGCTGTGATAGGTGCTGTGCCGGACAGCCTAGGCTGCAGTCTTTTCGAGCAGGGCTTCCTCCCTTAGCTGAGTCAGGCGCACTCCAGAAGTTATTTGCCTTTAATCTTGTGTATAAGGTCACGTGCATTTATAAATAATATGTCATATGGCTATACACAAATGAAAATAATAACAAATGTTTTAAAATTTGTTTGTTTGTTTTTTGAGAGGGAATCTCCCTCTGTCGCCAGGCTAGAGTGAAATGGTGCAATCTTGGCTCACTGCAACCTCCACCTTCTGGGTTCAAGCGATTCTCCAGCCTCAGCATCCTGAGTAGCTGGGACTACAGGCGCGTGCCACCACGCCTGGCTAATTTTTGGATTTTTAGTAAAGACGGGGTTTCACCATGTTGGCCAGACTGGTCTGGATCTCTTGACCTCGTGATCCACTCGCCTAGGCTTCCCAAAGTGCTGGGATTACAGGCATGCGCCACCTCGCTTGATCTTGAACTCCTGACCTCAGGTGATCCACCCACCTCAGCCTCCCAAAATACTGGGATTACAGGCATGAGCCATCGTGCCCGGCTTCTTTTTCTCTTTTCTTTTTTCTTTTCTTTCTTTCTTTCTCTTTCTTTTCTTTCTCTTTTTCTCTCTCCTTCCTTCCTTCTTTTCTTCTCTCTTTTTTTTTTTTTTTCAGATTCCCACTTTTCTTGCCCAGGCTGGATTGCAATGGTGTGATCTTGGTTCACTGCAACCTCTGCCTCCCATGTTCAAGCGATTCTCCTTCCTCAGCTTCCTGAGTAACTGGGATTACAGGCATGCACCACTACACTCAGCAAATTTTGTACAGATGGGGTTTTACCCTGTTGGTCAGGCTGGTCTTGAACTCCTGACCTCAGGTGATCCACCTGCCTCAGCCTCCCAAAGACCTTACAAAGGGATTACAGACCTTAGCCACTGCACCTGGCCCTCATATTTTTATTCTTATGGAGACCTTATCCAGATTTTGCCTGTTCAGTATGATGCTGGCTAAGGATTTGACATAGATGGCTCTTATTATTTTAAGATATATTTCTTCAATGCTTGTTTTGTTGAGAATATTTTTATAAATAATTATTAGATTTCCTTGAATGCCTTTTCTGCATTTATTGTGATAATTATTTTTTGATTTTTGGAAGAGACAGGGTTTCACCATGTTGATCAGGTTGATTTCAAACTCCTGATGTCAGGTAAACTCCCCACCTCAGCCTCCCAAAGTGGTGGGATTACAGGCTTGAGCCACCGAGTCCAGCTTGTGATAATCATTTTTTAAAAACTATCTTTGCGTGGTGAATCACAGTTATTTACTTGTATATGGTGAAACATCTTTGCATTCATAGAATAAAGTTTACATGATTGTGGCAAAATACCTTTTGCTTTGTGTATGAATTCAGCTTGCTAGTACTTCATGAATTTTTGTTTCCATTTTCACCAAGACTATTGAACCATAGTTTTCTTTTTTTGTTGTGTCTTCACTAGGTTTTGCTATCAAGATGATACTGGTTTCAAGTAACATTTTAGGAAGGACTTCCACCCTGATTTTTGAAGTACACTCAGTAGAAGTCATACCAGCTTATCTTTGTATATGTGAAAAAAATTGGCTATGAATTCATCTTATCCAGGGCTTTCTATGGTTGGTAGCTGGTTTTATTACTAATTAAATATCTTTACATACTTTACATATTGTTGCTGACCTCAGATGACCCATCCACCTTGGCCTCCCAAAGTGCTGGGATTACAGGTGTGAGCCACCACGCCTGGCCTCTATTTTGTCTAAATTTTTTAGTTTGCTTGCATAGAGATGTACATAGTAGTCTCTGAGGATGTTTACTATTTATGTGAAATTAGTGATGATTTCACAACTCTAACATTTAAATAGATGCAGAATAAACATTTGACAAAATTGGCCGGGTGCGGTGGCTCATGCCTGTGATCCCAGCACTTTGGGAGGCCGAGGTGGGTGGATCACAAGCTCAGGAATTCAAGACCAGCCTGGCCAACATGGTGAAACCCTGTCTCTATTAAAAATACAAAATTTAGGCCGGGCGCGGTGGCTCACGCCTGTAATCCCAGCACTTTGGGAGGCCGAGGCGGGTGGATCACGAGGTCAAGAGATCGAGACCATCCTGGTCAACATGGTGAAACCCCGTCTCTACTAAAAAATACAAAAATTAGCTGGGCATGGTGGCACGTACCTGTAGTCCCAGCTACTCGGGAGGCTGAGGCAGGAGAATTGCTTGAACCCGGGAGGCGGAGGTTGCGGTGAGCCGAGATCGCGCCATTGCACTCCAGCCTGGGTAACAAGAGCGAAACTCCGTCTCAAAAAAAAAAAAAAAAAAAAAATACAAAATTTAGCTACACATGGTGGTGGGTGCCTGTAATCCCAGCTACTCAGGATGCTGAGGCAGAGAACTGCTTGAACCTGAAAGGCGGAGGTTGCAGCGAGCCGAGATCGCCCCACTGCACACCAGCCTGAGCGACACAGTGAGACTCCATCTCAAAAAAAAAAAAAAAGTTTGACAAAATTCAACATTTCCTCATAATAAATCACTAAAACATAGTAAGTACAGGACAAATGCATCTAAAGCCAATAAATGTCATGTACAGAAAAAAATGCACAGCTAATAACATACTAAACAGGGAGATGTTGTAAGCTTTTTCTCTAAGACCTAGAACAAGACAGGGATGCCTTATTTTCCCCTCTTCTCTATTCTTCTTTCTCTTTAACTATTTCCCACTTTCTTTTCTTTCTTTCCTTCCTTCCTTCTTTCCTTCTCTCTTTCTTTCTTTCTCCTTCTTTCTTCTCTTTTTTCTCTCTCTTTCCTTTCTCTTTCTTTCTTTCTTTCCTTTCTTTTCTTTTGATACAGAGTCCCACTCTTTTCACCCAGGCTGGAGTGCAATGGCAGAATCTTGGCTCACTGCAATCTCTGCCTCCCCGGTTCAAATGATTCTCCTGCCTCAGCCTCCCAAGTAGTTGGGATTACAGGCACCTGCCTCCATATCTGGCTAATTTTTATATTTTTAGTAGAGACTGGGTTTCACCATGTTGGACAAGCTGGTCTCAAACTCCTGATCTCAGGTGATCCACCTGCCTTGGCCTTCCAAAGTGCTGGGATTACAGGCATGAGTAATAAATTACAGGCATGAGCCTGGGTGGATGCCCACTTTCTACAGTCGTACTAAACATAGTGCTAAATGTCCAAAAAGAAAATTAGAAAATAAAGCAAAGACATTCAGATTGGAAGAAAAGAAGTTAAATTATTTTTGTTTGCAGATAATACAATCTTTTTTTTTTTTTTGGAGATGGAGTCTAGCTCTGTCACCCAGGCTGACGGCAGTGCTACAATCTTGGCTCACTGCAACCTCTGCCTCCCACGTTCAAGTGATTCTCCTGCCTCAGTCTCCCAAGTAACTGAGACTACAGGCACCTGCTGCCACACCCGGCTAATTTTTTGTGCTTTTAGTACAGACAGGTTTCACCGCGTTACCCAGGATGATCTTGATCTCCTGACCTCGTGATCCACCCACCTCGACCTCCCAAAGTGCTGGAATTAGAGGCGTAAGTGGATTATATCCACCATGCCCGGTGGATATAATTTTAAGTACAGAAAATCCTAAGACTTTACTAAGAACTACTGGAACTAATAAACAAATTTATTAAATTTGCAGAATACAAATCAACATACGAAAATCAGTAGCATTTCTACACTTGAACAATTAACTATCTCAAAATGAAATTAAAAAAAAATCCCAGCTACAGTAACTGTAGTAACTATACTTTGAAATAAATTGAAGCAAAAAGGTGAAACATCTTATGTTATAATCTAAAGAACATTAAAGTAAAAAAATTAAGTAGGCTGGGTGCGGTGGCTCACAGTTGTAATCCCACGACTTTGGGAGGCAGAGGCAGGTGGATCACTTGAGGTCGGGAGTTAGAGAGCAGCTTGGTCAACATGGTGAAACCCCATCTCTACTAAAGATACAAAAATTAGCCAGGCGTGGTGGCACGCACCTGTAATCTCAGCTACTTAGGAGGCTAAGGCAGGAGAATTGCTGAACCCAGGAGGCGGAGGTTGCAGTGAGCCAAGATTGCACCACTGCACTCACTCCAGCCTGGGTAACAGAGCAAGACTCCAACTCAAAAAAAAAAAAAAAGTAATACACAAATGAAAAATATTACTCATTCATGAACTGGTACTATTAATATGGGTAAATAAGTATGTTATACAAAATAATCTACAGATATAATGTAACCACTATCAAAATACCAGTGATTTGTAAAAATTTTTTAAATGTATTTAAAGGTTACATGGTACCAGAAAAAACCTTGAATACCCAGAGCAATAAAGCAAAAAAGAAAGACTAAAGGCATCACATAATCTTATTTTGAAATATACCACAATGATATAGTAACCAAAGCAGTATACTTGAATAAAAATGAACACATAGAAACCAAAAATATATCCATGTATTTACAGCTATCAGATTTTGAATATAGATGACAATTTCTCAGGGAAAGGACAGTATAGTCTCTTCAATAAATGATGTTGAGAAAACTTTATGGCCACATGCAAAGCAATGAGACTCTCATTTCACACCATATGTAAAAATCAACTCAAAACAAATTAAGAGAAACTTACATGTAAGGCTTGAAACTCTGAACGTAATACACAAAAATAGAGTAAAAGCCCCTTAACATTCGTCTAGGCAGTAACTTTTTTTTTTTAATTTGATATGTAGTCTGGCTCTGTTGCAAAGGCTAGAGTGCATTTGTGTAATCTCGGCTCACTGCAACCTCCACCTCCCAGATTCAAGCAATTCTTCTGTCTAAGCCTCCCAAGTAGCTGGTACTAGCATGTGCCCATGTCTGGCAATTTTTGTATTTTTAGTAGAGACAGAGTTTTGCCATGTTGGCCAGGCTGGTCTCAAACTGGCTTCAGGTGATCCGCCCACTTCGGCCTCCAAAGTGATGGGATTGCAGACATGTATCTCTGCATCTAGCTGATAGTGACTTTATGATTTAACCTCAAAATCTCAGGAAATTAAAGGAAAAAGAGATGAGTCAAATTACTTCAAATTAATAAGATGCTGCATGGAATCTGATGAAATCAACAGGATGAGACAACTGAAAAATGAGAGAAAATATGTGCAAATCACACATGACAAGAGGTTAATATAAAAAAATACATAAAAACTCAGATTACTACATAACAAATAACTATTAAAAATGAGCAAGGCCAGGCATGATGGCTTACACCTGTAATTCCAGCACTTTGGGAGGTCGAGGTGGGCAGATCACCTGGGGTCAGGAATTGAAAACCAGCCTGGGCAACATGGTGAAATCCCATCTCTACTAAAAACACAAAAATAAGCTGGGTATGGTGGCCGGCGCCTGTAGTCCCAGCTACTTGGGAGGCTGAGGCAGGAGCATCGCTTGAACCCGTGATGTGGAGGCTGCGATGAGCCAAGAATGTGTCACTGCACTCCAGCCTGGGGGACAAGAGTGAGACTCTGCCTCAAAAAAAAAAAAAAAAAAAAAGCCAAAATGCTTAAATATTTTTCAAGAAAAGACATACATACAGCCAACAGATACATTTAAAAAAATTCTTGGCTGGGTGCGGTGGCTTACGCCTGTAATCCCAGGACTTTGGGAGGCTGAGGCAGGCAGATCACGAGGTCTGGAGTTCAAAACCAGCCTGACCAACATGGTGAAACCTCGTCTCTACTAAAAATACAAAAACTTAGCCAGACATGGTGGTGCATGCCTGTCACCCCAGCTACTCAGAAGGCTGAGGCAGGAGAATAGTTTGAATCCAGGAGGCGGAGGTTGCCCTGAGCAGAGGTCGCGCCATTGCACTCCAGTCTGTGCAACAAGAGCGAAATTCCATCTCAAAAAAAAATTCTTAATGTCAATTATTATCATTGAAAGTCAAGCAAAAAAAACTATGAGATACACACTCATTTTTGATAGAATGAATCTTACTAAAAAGAAAACGTGTTGCTAAAGATGTGAAGAAAAGGGAACGCTTGTACACTATTGGTATGAGTGTAAATGAGGGCAGCCATTTTGGAAAACAGAGATTTTTCAAAATATTTAAAATCAAACTGCCATATAGTACAGCAATTGGACTTTTTTTTTTTTTTTTTTTTTGAGACGGAGTCTCACTGTTGCCCAGGCTGAAGTGCAGTGGCAGGATCTCCATTCACTGCAAACTCTGCCTCTTGGGTTCAAGTGATTCTCATGCCTCATCCTCCTAAATAGTTGGACGTGCACTACCACACTTGG
>PVKV010040657.1:0-12070 GCA_004027835.1 Alouatta palliata
GGATGGAATTAGCTTGGGCTGCTATTCTAGTTACAAAGGCTGACAATTCTGGCTGTTACTGATAAGAAAGGTAGATAGCTTTACCTAGTTTGCAGAGCAAACTAGCAGTTTTATGTACAGAAGCCAAAGGCCAGCAGTTATTGTGAGGAGAGTGGGGCAGCTGTTGCAACTTATTTTAAAACATAGCTTTGTCTTTTATGAAATGGCGTTGCTCAGGTTCTAACTCTAGGCCAGCTATAGCACATTAGCACTCTGCCCTCATGAATGGATTAATGTTCTTATAATGGGAATGGGTTAATTATAACAAGAATGGGTCTGTTATTTAAAAAAAAAAAAGTCTCTCTCTTAGATCTTTGGCTATGTTATTCTCCAGCAACAAGACCCTCAACACATACCAGTGTCATGTTCTTTTACCTTCCCAGCCTCCAGAATCTTGAGTCAAATGAATTTCTCTTCTTCGTCAACAGGAGTCTGTGCTATTCTGGTATTGCAGCACAAAAGATACTAAACAAGAGTGGTTAAATGAATTTTTTAAAGCCCACAATACGCTGCTTACAGGAGACTCACTTTTGAATTAAGAACACAGGCTAAAAGTCAAGGTATAGAAAATGATATTCCATGCAAATAATAAACAAAGGAATGCAATGGTAGTTATGATTAAATTAGACAAAATAGACTTTCTAGCAACATCTGTCACAAGAGTGAAGTGAATTCACCATATAATAAAATAGAAGTTAATTTGTCAAGAGAATATAGCTATATATATTTATGCACCCAGAAATGGGGCTTCTAAATATAAAAAGCAAATATTGACAGAACTGTAAGGAGAAGTAGAAAGAAATCCAATAATAGAAAAGTTTAATGTAATGTACAGTAAAGGACAAATAGTTGATAGCGTTGTAAATTGGAGAGGGGAAGTTGACCTCATTTGTTGCATTTGAGAATGCAGGAAAGAAAGTGGAAACTTTTAATTTTACTGCAAGCCTGAGTTAGGCTCGGAAGCAGGGTGGTCAATTAGAGGCCTCACTTGCCATACATTAGAAAAACACAAGGGAAAACCAGTCCTCCTCCGGAGTGTAAAAATAATTAAAGAACAGAAAATTGGACTAAAGTGGCTCTAATGCTCAGTGTTCAACAGGTTTCAAAAAATCTGAAACCTAACTCAAATGCATTTCTTATAATTCGCTATCTTAGGCTGAAACAAATTTCAGGCTTAACCAATCATAAACCTGCAACTAACCTCTGATTACATAACCAGGAAATTTTCATCTGGATAGTTCAAATAAGGTGACTGCATGTCTGTAACCAATTCTTGAACCTGGGTTGCTTTCTCATGCACCTTATAAAAGCCTTTTCTTCATGCCCCTCTGGTGGACCACAAATCATGGTGGAGTGCTTTCCATTTCACCAATCACTGTTTGCTCTAACTGGTTAACGTTTTAACATGGACTCCCTTCAATTTTTAACAGGAGAGACTGGGGACCCAATGGGCCGCAGCTCCTCTCATGCACACACCGAGTCAGGGTTCTGCGCGATGACCCACCTAGCATACCTGAACAATCTGGGGAATACTTGAGGCTGTGGGCACAGAGCAGGGGGCCACAAAGAAACGGGACAGGATGGGACAGGGCAAGATGCGGGGATCCCCGCTGCTGGCCCAGCCGTCATCTTGCGGCCAGACGGGGCTGAGGGCCAAGCTGCCCCCGAGACTCAGAGCTGACCATGAGGAGGTCGGTCCTGCCGATTTCACAACCTGCTCTCCCATCGTGGGATTCACAACTCGGCATACTCACCATTTCCCAAGTTCCAGGATGTCCTGGCGTCTTATCTATGTCTTCCCAAAGACTTCCAGATCACAGGACAATAAAGGTGGCGAGGGAGCCGCGGGGGGTATCCAGAGGTGGAAGATGAAGAACACTGGAGACCTATCTCAGGTTCCTGATGGAGCAACAGACAAAGGCCCCGCCAAACGCCGGAAGCCACGCCCTCCTCTCGTCTCCAACTGAGCGCCTGATTGGGCGGTTCCCATGTCAGCATCACTGATCGGCTAAAGCTCCAGGACCCATCCCACCGCCCCACCACGTCCCCCACTCCCACTCCCCCTCAGCATTAGTGCATTTTTTTTACTTTAAGTTCTGGGATACATGTACAGAACATGTGGGTTACATAGGTTTACATGTGCCATGGTGGTTTGCTGAACCTACCAACCTGCCATCTAGGTTTTAAGCCCCGCATACATTAGGTATTTGTCCTAATACTCTCCTTCTCCTTTTCCCCCACCCCCTTCCAGGCCCAGGTGTGCGATGTTCCCCTCCCTGTGTCTATGTGTTCTCATTGTGCAACTCCCTCTTAAGAGTGAGAACATGTGGTGTTTGGTTTTCTTTACCCATGTTAGTTTGCTGAGGATGATGGTTTCCAGCTTCATCCACATCCCTGCAAAGGACATGAACTCATTCTCTTTTACGACAGCGTAGTGTTCCACGGTGTATATGTGCCACATTTTCTTTATCAAGTCTGTCATTGATGAGCATTTGGGTTGGTTCCAAGTCTTTGCTATTGTAAACAGTGCCACAAGGAACATGCCTGTGCATGTGTCTTTATAGTAGAATGATTCATATTTTTTGGGTATATACTCAGTAATGGGATTGCTGGGTCGAATGGTACTTCTGGTTCTAGATCCTTGAGAAATTGCCACACTGTCTTTCACAATGGTTTTACTAATTTACACTCCCACCAACAGTGTAAAAGCATTTCTATTTCTCCACAGCCTCACCAGCATCTGTTGTTTCCTGACTTTTAATAATTGCCATTCTAACTGGCCTGAGACGGTATCTCATTGCAGTTTTGATTTGCATTTCTCTAATGACCAGTGACTATGAGCTTTTTTTCACGTTTTTTGGCCACATAAACATCTTTTTTTTTTTAGATGAAGTCTTGTTCTTTCACCCAGGCTGGAGGGCAGTGGTAGGATCACTGCAACCTCTGAATCCTGGGTTCAAGCAATTCTCCTGCCTCAGCCTCCCAACTAGCTGGAATTACAGGTGCCCACCATTACGCCCGACTAATTTTTTACATTTTTGGTAGAAATGGGGTTTCACCACGTTGGCCAGGCTGGTCTCAAACTTCTGATTTCATGATCCACCTGTCTTAGCCTCTCAAAGTGCTGGGATTACAGGCATAAGCCTCCACACCCGGCCAAATATCTTCTTTTGAAAAGAGTCTGTTCATATCCTTTGCCCCCTTTTTGATGGTGTTTAGCGCTTAAAGCAGTGTGGGTTTTAGCACTTCACTTTGAAAAAGTTGTGTGGTCAACCAATACAAAGCTACTATTTTGTGACTTTTGGTCCCCAGGAGAAACGGGGGTCCTTTTCAGAGAGCATGAGAGACACAGGAGTCCTTTGCAGTCCTCTCATCTGCCTCTGAGGGTGAAATGAGAGAGTAGGAAGCATTTTGGGGTATGGCCAGGTGCACAGGTAGGCTCCGTGCAGAGCAGAGCTGCTTCCCTGGTGGTGTGGCCCCTCCGATATTAGAGGTCAGGAGATTTGGATTGGATTTCCAGCCCTCTGCCAGCTAGGCAGCAACCCACTTTCAAACCTTAGGTGGGTAAATCTCTGTCTCTGTTTCTCAATTTGGGTACATGGATTTCTGTGGGCCTTAAGGCCCACTGGAAACAATCCCTTTTTCTGCTCAGTGAATGGTTTGTTGAGTATATTTGTCAATCTGGATCTTAATCCCCCTATGATTTGGGGTTAACTCTATTGCCTATGCTCGAAGGTAACACAGAAAATTCACAGTTGTTGACAAGAGTGAGAATCGGCTCGAAAGAATGACAATAGAACCGAATCCTTGATCACTAACAGAATGCTCATGAGGACACAGATCACTCATTCCAACTTCGTCAGCTGTAGCACATAAAGGGAGACACCTTTTTAAAATACAGAGCTAAAAGTGTCCCTGCTTTAAGAGCTAAGTCCCTGCTTTAAGCGCTTTAGCGCTTAAAGCAGGGACAGTTTTAGCGCTGTATTTTGAAAAAGTTGTGTGCTCTACCAATACAAAGCTACTTTTTTGTGACTTTTGGTCCCCAGGAGAAATGGGGGTCCTTTTCAGAGAGCATGGGAGACACATGAGTCCTTTGCCCTCCTCTCGTCTGCCTCTAAGGGTGAAATGAGAGAGTAGGAAGCATTTTGGGGTGTGGTCAGGCACACAGTTAGGCTCGATGCAGAGCAGACCTGCTGTTCTGGTGGTGTGGCCCCTCTGAAATTAGAGGTCAGGAGATTTGGATTGGATTTCCAGCCCTCTGCCAGCTAGTCAGCCACTCACTTTCAACCCTTAGGTGGGTCAATTGCTGTCTCTGTTTCTCGATTTGGGTGCAGGGATTTCTGTGGGTCTTTACGCCCACAGAGAAACAATCCCATTTTCAGCTCAGTGCCTGGTTTTTTGAGTATACTTGTAAATCTGGACCTCAATCCAAATACGATTTGGGGTTAACTCTATTGCTTCTGTTAGAAGGTAACACAGAAAATTCATAGTTGTTGACAAGTGTGACAATCGGCTCGAAAGAATGACAATAGAATCGAATCCTTGATCCCTAACAGAATGTTCATGTGGAGACAGATCACTCATTCCAACTTCGTGGGCTGTAGCACGTAAAGGGAGACAGCTTTTTCAAAATACAGAGCTAAAAGTTTCCCTGCTTTAAGCGCTAAATGGAGGGGACAGTTTTAGCTCTGTACTTTGAAAAACTTGTGTGCTCTAACAATACAAAGCTACTTTTGTGTGACTTTTTTTCCCCAGGATAAATGGGTTTCCTTTTCAGAGAGCATGGGAGACACCTGAGTCCTTTGCCCTCCTCTTGTGTGCATCTGAGGGTGAAATGAGAGAGTAGGAAGCATTTTGGGGTGTGGCCAGGCGCACAGTTAGGCTCGGTGCAAAGCAGAGCTGCTGTCCTGGTGGTGTGGCCCCTCCGAAATTAGAGGTCAGGAGATTTGGATTGGATTTCCAGCCCTCTTCCAGCTAGTCAGCCACTCACTTTCAACCCTTAGGTGGGTCACTCTCTGTCTCTGTTTCTCGGTTTGGGTACAGGAATTTCTGTGGGCCTTAGGGACCACCGGGAAACAATCCCTTTTTCAGCTCAGTGCCTGGTTTGTTGAGTGTACTTGTCAATCTGGACCTTATTCCACCTATGTTTTGGGGTTAACTCCGTTGCCTCTGCTAGAAGGTAACACAGAAAATTCACAGTTGTTGACAAGAGTGAGAATCGGCTCGAAAGAATGACAATAGAACCGAATCCTTGATCACTTACAAAATGCTCATGTGGACACAGATCGCTCATGCCAACTTCGTCAACCGTAGCACGAAAAGGTAGACAGCACTTGCAAAATACAGAGCTAAATCTTTCCCTGCTTTAAGCACTTTAGTGCTTAAAGGAGGGACTGTTTAGTTCTGTACTTTTAAAAAGTTGTGTTCTCTACTAATGCAAAGCTACTTTTTTGGGACTTTTGGTCCCCAGGAGAAATGGGGGTCCTCTTCAGACAGCATGGGAGACACATGAGTCCTTTGACATCCTCTCGTCTGCCTCTGAGGGTGAAATGAGAGAGTAGGAAGCATTTTGGGGTGTAGCCAGGGGCACAGTTAGACTCGGTGCAGAGCAGAGCTGCTGTCCTGGTGGTGTGGCCCCTCCAAAATTAGAGGTCAGGAGGTCTGGATTGGATTTCCAGCCCTCTGCCAGCTAGTCAGCAACTCACTTTCAACCGATTTTCGGGTCATTGTCTGTCTCTGTTTATCGATTTGGGTACAGAGATTTCTGTGGATCTTAAAGCCCACTGGGAAACAATCCCCTTTTTAGCTCAGTGCCCGGTTTGTTGAGTATACTTGTCAATCTGGGCCTTAATCCACCTACGATTTGGGGTAAACTCTATTGCCTCTGCTAAAAGGTAACACAAAAAATCCACAGTTGTTGACAAGAGTGCGAATTAGCTCGAAAGAATGAAAATAGCACCGAATCCTTGATCACTAACAGAATGCTCACGTGGACAGAGATCACTCGTTGTAACTTCGTCGGCTGTAGCATGTAAAGGGAGACAGCTTTTTCAAAATACAGAGCTAAAACTGTCCCTGCTTTAAGAGCTTCAGCTTAAAAGGATTTGGGTACAGGGACAGTTTTAGCTCTGTACTTTGAAAAAGTTGTGTGCTCTATCAAAACAAAGCTACTTTTGTGACTTTTGGTCCCCAGGATAAATAGGGGTCATTTTCAGAGAGCATGGGAGACACATGAGTCCTTTGCCGTCCTCTCGTCTGCCTCTGAGTGTGAACTGAGAGAGTAGGAAGCATTTGGGGTGTGGCCAGGCTCACAGTTAGGCTCCATGCAGAGCAGAGCTCCTGTCCTGGTAGTGTGGCCTCTCCAAAATTAGAGGTCAGGAGATTTGGATTGGATTTCCAGCAATCTGCCAGCTAGTCAGCCACTCACTTTCCACCCTTAGGTGGGTCACTCTCTGTCTCTGTTTCTCGGTTTGGGTACAGGGATTTCTGTGGGCCTTAAGGCCCACTGGGCAACAATCCCTTTTTCAGCTCAGTGCCAGGTTTGTTGAGTCTACTTGTCAATCTGGACCTCAATCCACCTATTATTTGGAGTTAACTCTATTGCCTGTGCTAGAAGGCAACACGGAGAATTCACAGTTGTTGACAAGAGTGAGAATCGGCTCGAAAGTATGACAATAGAACTGAATCCTTGAGCATTAACCGAATGCTCATGTGGACAAAGATCACTGATTCCAACTTCGCCTTCCGTAGCTCGTAAAGGGAGACAGGTTTTCAAAATACAGAGCTAAAAGTGTCCCTCCTTTTAGCGTTTATTGCTGAAAGCAGGGCAAGTTTTAGCTCTGTACTTTGAAAAAGTTGTATGCTCTACCAATGCAAAGCTACTTTTTTGTGACTTTTGGTCCCCAGGAGAAATGGGGGTCCTTTTCAGAGAGCATAGGAGACACAAGAGTCTTTTGCCATCCTCTCGTCTGCCTCTAAGGGTGAAATGAGAGAGTAGAAAGCATTTTGGGGTGTGGCCAGGCACACAGTTAGGCTCCATGCAGAGCAGAGCTGCTGTCCTGGTGGTGTGACCCCTCTGAAATTAGAGGTCAGGAGATTTGCATTGCATTTCCAGCCCTCTGACAGCTAGTCAGCCACTCACTTTCAACCCTTAGGTGAGTCAATTGCTGTCTCTGTTTCTCGATTTCTGTGCAAGGATTTCTGTGGGTCTTTACGCCCACAGAGAAACAATCCCATTTTCAGCTCAGTGCCTGGTTTTTTGAGTATACTTGTAAATCTGGACCTCAATCCAAATATGATTTGGGGTTAACTCTATTGCCTCTGCTAGAAGGTAACACAGAAAATTCACAGTTGTTGACAAGAGTGACAATCGGCTCGAAAGAATGACAATAGAACCGAATTCTTGATCGCTAACAGAATGCTCATGTGGACACAGATCACTCATCCCAACTTCATCGGCTGTCTCACGTAAAGGGAGACAGCTTTTTGGTTTTAACGCTTAAAAATGGGACAGTTTTAGCTCTGTAGTTTGAAAAAGTTGTGTGCTCTAACAATACAAAGCTACTTTTTGTGACTTTTAGTCCCCTGGATAAATGGGGGTCCTTTTCAGAGAGCATGGGAGACACATGAGTTCTTTGCTGTCCTCTCGTCTGCCTCTGAGGGTGAAATGAGGGAGTAGGAAGCATTTTGGGGTGTGGCCACGTGCACAGTTAGGCTCGGTGCAGAGCAGAGCTGCTGTCCTGTTGGTGCGGTCCCTCTGAAATTAGAGGTCAGGAGATTTGGATCGGATTTCCAGCCCTCTGACAGCTAGTGAGCCACGCACTTTCACCTTTAGCCTGGTCACTCTCTGTCTCTGTTTCTCGATTTGGGTACAGTGATTTCTGTTGGCATTAAAGCCCACTGGGAAACAATCCCTTTTTCAGCTCTGTGCCTGGTTTGTTGAGTATACTTGTCAATCTGGACCTTAATCCACCTATGATTTGTGGTTAACTCTGTTGCCTCTGCTAGAAGGTAACACAGAAAATTCACAGTTGTTGACAAGAGTGAGAATCGGCTCGAAAGAATGACAATAGAACCGACTACTTGAGCACTAACAGAATGGTCATGTGGACACAGATCACTCATCCCAACTTTGACGGCTGTAGCACGGAAAGGGAAACAGCTTTTTCAAAATACAGTGCTAAAACTGTCCCTGCTTTAGCGCTTAAAATCGGGACAGTTTTAGCTCGGTAGTTTGAAAAAGTTCTGTGCTCTACCAATACAAACTACTTTTATGTTACTTTTGGTTCCCCGGATAAACGGGCCTCCTTTTCAGAGGGCATGGGAGACACATGAGTCTTTTGCCGTCCTCTTGTCTGCCTCTGAGGGTGAAATGAGAGAGTAGGAAGCATTTTTGGGTGTTGCCAGGCGCATAGTTAGGCTCGGTGCAAAGCAGAGCTGCTGTCCTGGTGGTGTGGTCCCTCCGAAATTAGAGGTAAGGGGATATGGATTGTATTTCCAGCCCTCCGCTAGCTAGTCAGCCACTCACTTTCAACCCTTAGGCTGGTCACTCTCTGTCTCTGTTTCTTGATTTGGGTACAGGGATTTCTGTGAGCCTAGTGTGTATATTTTTTATAACAGAATACAACTACAGGGTGTATTTTTTTATAACAGAATACATATAAGCAGTTTATATTTTTTATAATAGGCTGTTTTGTGTATATGTATGTTATTTTAAATTGTGTACAAATAGAGTGTGTATATAATTCTAACACGGTACACATACAGGGTTTACATATTTTACTAAAGACTATTATGTGAGTGTGTCTTCCTTTTGTAAGTCAATTCAAACAGAGGATGTATATTTTTTGTAACAGAGTACATATGGAAGTTTTATATTTTTTTTATAGACTGGTTTGTGAGTGTATATATTTTTAATAACATTATAGTTAGGGTGTGTACAGTTTTTTTAACTGATGAAAAAGAGTGGATTTATATTTTTCATGAAGGACTATATTCTAAGTGTATAGATTTTATAACAGAGTACAAATAGAGGGTGTATATTTTCTCTAACAGTACAAATAGAGGGATCATATTTTTTATAAGACTATTTTGTGAATGTGTATATTTTTTATAACACAGTACATATAGAGCATGCATATATTTTTATAACTCAGTAAAATTAGAGGGTGTATGTATTGTAAAACAGAGTACAAATAGAGGGCTTATATTTTATATAAAAGACTATTTTTGAGAGTGTATTTTTTTATAACAGATTTCAAATAGAGAGTGTATATATTTTATAAGAAAGTACAAATAGAGGGTTTTTATATTTTAGAAAATGCTATATTGCGAGTGTGTATATTTTTTCAAACATATTGAAAAGTGAGGGTTTATTTTTTTTTAACAGAGTAAAAATAGAGGGCGTATATTTTTTATAACAGTAAAAATAGAGGGTGCGTATTTTTTATAACAGAGTACTAATTGTGGGTGAATGTATTTTATAAAATATTTTGTGAGTGTATATATATTTTTCTAACAGAGTAGAAATACAGGGTGTATATTTTTTATAAAAGAGTACAAATAGTGGGTTTATATTTTTTATAAAAGACTACATTGTGAGTGTGTATATTTTTTATATCAGAGTACTAACACAGATTGTATATTTTTATAACAGTAAAAATAGAGGCTTTACATTTTTTATGAAAGACTGTATTGTGAATGTGTGTATTTTTTTTTAACCGAGTACAAATAGAGGGTGTATACTTTTTATAGCAGGGTACAAATAAAGGGTTTATATATTTTATAAAAGACTATTTTGTGAGTGTGTTTTTTTATAAGACAATACAAATAGTGGGTATATTTTTTTAATAACAGAGTACGAATAGACGATGTATAATTTTTAACACAGTACAAATAGAGCATTTAACTTATTTATAAAAGACTCTTTTGTGAGTGTGTTTATCTTGTATAACAGAGTGCAAATAGAGGGTGTACATTTTTTATACAGTAAAATAGAGAGTGTATATTTTTTAAAACAGACTATAGAGGTTGTATATTTTTTATAACAGAGAAGAAAGAGAGGGTGTATATTTTTATAACGTTGTACAAATAGAGGGTTTATATTTTCTATAAAAGACTAATTTGTTAGTGTGTATATTTTTTTATCACCAAGTACAAATAGAGGATATATATTTTTTTAATAGAGTACAAGTAGAGGGTTTATATTTTTTATAAAGGACTATTTTATAAAAGACTATTTTGTGAGTTTGTATATTTTGTATAGCAGATTACAAACAGAGGGTGTATATATTTTATTACAAAGTACAAATGGTTAATATATATTTTTTATAACAGTACAAATAGAGGATGTATATTTATGGGGGTGGCATTTTATAATGGAAAAACTGACACAAATATTAGCTCTAGCATTCTGGCACCTGGCAGGCCCGGCTCTGGCACAACACAGAGGAAGGGTGGCACAGCCTGCAGGTGGAGACCTCTGTCTGAATAGGGCTTGAAGTTTCCCAGATCCACAGTTTTCACTCATGTCTTGGTGACTCTGAGACCAAATTAAATCCCTGTGAAGCTCTTAAGTCTTGATACCAAAGAAGCCCATGTGTCTACTCAGAGCTAAGGGTCAACTCCGGTGACTCTGCTGTCAGACCAGGGGACTTGGATGCAGCTGTCTGCAGCAGACCGCGGCAGTCCTTGCCAGTCCTGGCTTGCACTGGAGCAGGAGGCTGGGGTTTCTAGTTCACGTATTTACTGAGAAAGATGAAGAAAACCTGAGGGCTCTTCGTGTGCATAAAGAAACAACTCACAATCATATTGTAACTGATGAATCAGCTGGAACAATTGGGGAAAATTTTAAGAACAAATACTGCAATAATCAGCTTGTTATGATTTACAATAGCAACAAGTCTTCAAACCTGCCAGCTGCCAAAATGCCTGCCTTTTACTGGAAGCGGCTGCCCAGATCCTTCCTCCTCTCTCCTCCCTCCTCCCTGGTGGGGCCTCGAAGGCTTGACATCACGGCAAGCCCTCCTCAACTAGTGCCAACAGAAAGGTCACTTAGTGAAACCCAAATCCCTGCAGTTTGCCAGACCAGAGTCAGCTCCAGATTCCAACCTGTGGCTTTTCAAGGAGCAGGACGTGCTCTGACGTAAGGCTTCACCTTAATTCAAGCCCCTGCACCGGCCCTTTCCATCATCTCTTACGGGACTCATTTGGTCTCCCAGCCTACCTCGACTTTGTTCTGATTAGTGAGGGAGTGATGAGGAGAAGGAGGCACAGCCAGACTGAATGAAAGTTCCATCCTGCAGAAACCTGGGCTCTAATAGAAGGGCTCGCCGCTGCTGCTGGTAGGAGCCTCCCCCAGGCTCGCCATGTTGGGGATGTCCTGGTCAGTTCTGCAGCCATATGATGTGGTGGATGACAATGTGGTCGGGCCCCCTGGTTTTGCCTTGAGCCTCCTGCTCTCTGGCTTTGTGTGGGAACATGGGCAAGTCCGTGGCCTAAAGTCTTCTTACCTTGAAGGTGGGCAGAACAATATCCACTTACAGTGCATCACATGTGACCTATTAATTTCCTTAGTGACCTAAAAAGGAATTGTCGCTAAAACCCAGCGCCTGTTAACCACAGGTACCGTGGTGGCCTCAGGGCCTGGGGGGCTGTAAAGGGGCCTCTGGAGTCAGTTCACTGCCCCCACGTGGTCCCTCCCAGTGTTCAGTTGGGTGCTCACCTTGCATCTTCACTTGCAAATGAAGGAGGCAGCTTCTTGGGTTCATGTGGTTTTTAGGTAAGAGTGTGCACAGTGGAAAAAGAGAAAGTGTGTAACTGTAAGGGCTAGCTGGAAGACACAGCACTCAGTTCTTGGCTGGGGAGTGGGTGGAGAAGGCTGAGTCAGAGGGCAGCTGGATGGGCTGAGGGAGGCCAAGGACAGGATTGCCCGGCCTGGAGGGCAGGCCCGGCTCAGCATTGGGCCCAGTACCTCCAGTACTCAGTACCTCAGCATTGGGCTCAGTAATCCAGAGCCTGTGTGACAAGAGAG
>PVKV010040658.1:0-12068 GCA_004027835.1 Alouatta palliata
AACATGGTGAAACCCCGTCTCTACTAAAAATACAAAAATTAGCTGGGCATGGTGGCATGTGCCTGTAGTCCCAGCTACTTGGGAGGCTGAGGCAGGAGAATTGCTTGAACCCAGGAGGCGGAGGTTGCGGTGAGCCGAGATCGCGCCATTGCACTCCAGCCTGGGTAACAAGAGCGAAACTCCGTCTCAAAAAAAAAAATAGAATAGGATCATCCAGTATTTATTCAGTTCCTACTATGTGCCCAAAAGTATGATAGTATGAAAAAGGCAGTTTTCTTCACTATGGTTAAAAAAAAAAAAACAAACCTAAAATATGCCATGTTGGCCGGGCGCAGTGGCTTACACCTGTAATCCCAGCACTTTAGGAGGCCGAGGCAGACAGATCACGAGGTCAAGAGATCAAGACCATGCTGACCAACATGGTAAAACCCCGTCTCTACTACGAACACATAAATTAGCCAGGTGTGGTGGTGCATGCCTGTAGTCCCAGCTTCTCGGGAGGCTAAGGCAGAATTGCTTCAACCCAGGAGGCGGAGGTTGCAGTAAGCCAAGATTGCGCCATTGCACTCCAGCCTGGCAACAGACTGAGATTCAGTCTCAAAAAAAAAAAAAAAAAGTCATCTTTTTTTTTTTTTTTTTTTTTTTTTTTTGAGACAGGGTTTTACCATATTGGCCAGGCTGGTCTGGAACTCTTGACCTCAGATGATCCGCCCGCTTCCGCCTCCCAAAGTGCTGAGATTACGGGCATGAGCCACCACGCCCAGCCAAAATATGCCATCTTAACCATTTTCAAATGTACAGTTCAGTAGTGTTAAGTATATTCACAATGGTGCACAATCATCACTCCACCATCCAACTCTGGAATATTTTCAACGTATAAAACCGAAACTCGATCCCCATTAAATGACAATTCCAGCTGGGCACGATGGCTCATGCCTGTAATTCCAGCACTTTGGGAGACAGATCATTGAGGTCAGGAGTTCGAGACTGGCCTGGCCAAAATGGTAAAGCCCTATCTCTATTAACAATACAAAAATTGGCTGGGTGCAGTGGCTCATGCCTGTAATCCCAGCACTTTGGGAGGCTGAGGCAGGCGGATCACCTGAAGTCAGGAGTTCGAGACCAGCCTGACCAACATGGTGAAACCCCACCTTTAAAAAACAACAACAACAACAAAAATTAGCCTGTGGTGGCACATGCCTATAATCTCAGCTACTCGAGAAGCTGAGGCAGGAGAATCTCATGAACCGGGGAGGTGAAAGTTGCAGTGAGCCAAGATTGCACCACTGAGCTCCAGCCTGGCCAACAGAGCAAGACTCTGTCTCAAAAAACAAAAACAAAAACAAAAAAAATTCCCCATTCTCCTTTTCTCTCATCCCCTGGTAACCTCTATTCTATTTTCTATAAATTTGACTATTCGAGATACTTCATATAAGTGGAATCATACTTGCCTTTTTGTGACTGGCTTACTTCACTTAGCGTAATGTTCTCAAGTTATCCAGGTAGTTCTTTTTTTTTTTTTTTTTTTTTTTTTTTGAGACAGAGTTTCGCTCTTGTTACCCAGGTTGGAGTAAAATGGCGTGATCTCGGCTCACCACAACCTCCGCCTCCTGGGCTCCAGCAATTCTCCTGCCTCAGCCTCCCGAGTAGCTGGGACTACAGGCACGTGCCACCATGCCCAGCTAATTTTTGTATTTTTAGTAGAGACAGGGTTTCACCATGTTGACCAGTATGGTCTCGATCTCTTGACCTCGTGATCCACCGGCCTCGGCCTCCCAAAGTGCTGGGATTACAGGCGTGAGCCACCACGCCCGGCCCCAGGTAGTTCTTTAAAAAAATTTTTTTCATAGAAATTTTGAACACATACAAAAGTAGAGAGAAGTATAATGAACACTCATGTCCCACATCAGCTTGAAGACTTATCAACTCATAGCCAATCTTGTTTCATCTATACCTCCACCTATCTATAGCCCCTCAGAATCACAGGATTATTTTGAAACAAATCATGGAGTTTTAAATCAAATTAGGAAGACAAGTCTATTGATGTGTCATATAAAGCTATTGCTGTATCTTATCAATCCTAAGATATTTTTCACGTCTCTGACATTTAGATACATCATGTAATCTATGACATGTCATAGTTTAATTTTTAGTGCATGTTTTTTTCCTTTCAGAATGGTGGAGTATCTTAAAATTGACAAAATAGGTTAGTGAATCATGCAATAGAGTATGCAGCTGTGTTTTAAACTATATGTTTAGATTCCAACAGCTCTTAAGACTTCAGATAAGGAGAGATTGGCATGAGCTCAAAAGTCAGAAAAACTTTATTGAAGCAACAGACTGTGCTAGGAAATTTATGAGAGAATTTTGGATTGATGTTGGGTAGGAAGAAAGAGGATTCCCAGTCCATAGACAGGCTTGGACACTTTCTACACCAAGGTAGAAATAAATGTGGGGCTCTTAGGATAAGAGGATTAGTCTGGGAAGTAAGGTCAGGCAGATAAGATGTGAGGGGATTCTAAAAGGATAAGAATATAGAGTAGATGAAGGAGAGAAATGGCAGCTCTCAGATGGCCAGACCCAATGGCTCATACCTCGTAATCCCAGTTTGGGAGGCTGAGGCGAGCAGATCACTGGAAGCCAGGAGTTCAAGATTAGCCTGGCCAACATGGTGAAACCCAGTCTCTACTAAAAATACAAAAATTAGCTGGGTGTAGTGACTCATGCCTGTAATCCTAGCTACTTGGGAGGCTGAAGCAGGAGAATCACTTGAACCTAGGAGGCAAAGGTTGCTGTGAGCCAAGATTATGCCATTGCACTCCAGCTTGGGTGACAGAGAGAGACTCTGTCTCAAAAAAAAAAAAAAAAAAAAAGGTGGTTCTCAGAGAATTCCCTCTGCCTAGAGGAGCTCGCATCTCCCTGCTACAGGGCTAACCCTGGCCTGTTTCCCAAATGCCTGGCCCCAGTCACCTTCAAGTCTTGGGAACAGCTCTCTCCTTTGAATTGAAAACTGCAGTATTATCATCTATCCACGCCACTATTCTTTTCTTTTCTTTTCTGCTATACAATATATACTACCTTATATAGTTTTTATCTTTACATTTTCAAATTTTTTTCTTTTTGGCCGGGCGTGGTGGCTCACACCTGTAATCCAAGCACTTTGGAGGCCAAGGCAGGCGGATCACCTGAGGTTGGGAGTTCAAGACTAGCCTGACCAATATAGTGAAACCCCATCTTTAAAAAGAAAAAAATTTTCTTTTTGCCCCCTACCCCCTTTTAAAATTTATTTCACAAGCAACATTGTTAGAATAACAATTTTTAAAAAAATGGAAATGTCACCCAGAATTATACCACTCTAGCAAAGGTATTTTTCGCATTATTCCATGTGGCTTTTAGTTCTCACCCATATATATTCTTACTTATCTTTTTTTTTTTTGAGATGGAGTTTTGCTCTTGTTACCCAGGCTGGAGTGCAGTGATGTGATCTTTGGCACATGGCAAACTCTTCTCAGGTTCAAGTGATTCTCCTACCTCAGCCTCCCAAATAGCTGAGATTACAGGCATGCGCCACCACACCCAGCTAATTTTGTATTTTTAGTAGAAACAGGGTTTCTCCATGTTGGTCAGGCTGGTCTCAAACTCCTGACCTCAGGTGATTTGCCCACCTCCGCCTCCCAAAGTGCTGGGATTATGGGCATGAGCCACCATGCCTGGCTTTACTTATCCCTTTAATGAGCACGTGCACACTGCTGGGTAGAGTCTGGTTCCTGTGAATGCAGAGTCCACATTTGCATTCCGCACATCACTGTGTTCCTGGTCCTTGGGACTGTCCTTAAGCTATAGCAGGCAATCTGGGCCTTAGGAGATTGACAGCAGTGAAAAGTAAAGACAGCCTTGCTGATGTAATTTTTCTTTTTTCTTTCTTTTTTTTTTTTTTTTTTTTTGAGATAAAGTCTTGCTTTGTTGCTTGATCTGGAGTGTGGTGCTGTGGTCACAGCTCACTACAGCCTTGACCTCCCAGGCTCAAGGGATCCTCTCACCTCAGCCTCCTGAGTTGCTGAGACAACAGGCACGTGCCAGCTTTTACTTTTTTTTAAACAGAGCCTCATTCTGTCACCCAGACTGGAGTGTGTATTGGTGCAATCATAGCTTACTGCAGCCTTCACCTCCCAGCCTCAAGCAATCCTCCCACCTCAGCCTCCCCAGTAGCTTAGACTACAAACTCACCAACACACCCAACATTTTTTTTTTTTTGCCATGTTGCCCAGGTTGGTCTCAAACTGTTGAGCTCAAGCAATCCACCTGTCTCAGCCTTCCAAAGTGCTAGAATTATAGGCACAAGCCACTGCACCCAGCCTTCAAGTGCTTTTTGTCTTCTTAAGGAAGTCTGAAAGGAGACTGTTGCACTGATAAAGGAAGGAGGTGCTGAGACGAGGGACTGATGGGAAAAAAAATACTTCACACAAGGTATTAGTAGGCACTAGAGACTAACTAGGACCTGAAGATGAGGAAAAGGAATAAAACAAAGATGTTTTAAGTCTGGTTTACTGGGACAGTGATGAACATCAGAAGTTGGGAGGGGGATGCCGTGGGTGGTGAAGATGAGGAAAGATGACTGCAGCGGCTTCAGTTGTGAGCTTGAAGTGACAGATGTCCAAGTAAAAAATGCACAGTACCTAGTCAGGGAGTTTCATGAGAGAGGGACGTGAGCTGGCAGAGAGAAGAAATAGCACCATTGCAAGCCCTTCCAGGCCTTGCTGGAGTCTTACCGCAGCTCTCCCCTAATTCTGTCGTCCCAGATTATTTACACAGAGCGATTTGAAAATAAACGGGATCCTGACGCATCCTCCATTAACCTGATCCACTGCTCAGGTTTTGAGAGTGTGGACACGAGCCAAACTTCATCCGAAGACCAAGTGCCATACACGGTATCGTCCGTGTCTCAGAAAAATCAAGGGCAACAGTTGGAGGAGGTGGAGAATGTTTTGCTTCCCAATAACCCATCAAGAAACAGCTCGCCAGGGCTGCCTGACGTGGCGGAAAGCCAGGGCAGGAGTAGATCACTCATCCCTTCCTCAGAAGCACCTCTACTGCCCAGTGTCCACACCATCATCCTGGATTTCTCCATGGTACACTATGTGGATGCACGGGGGTTAGTCGTATTAAGACAGGCAAGTACTGGGGAGGCCTCGGCAGGAGCTCTGATCCACCTCCCACCATCCCCAACCCCACCCTGATGCTGATTGAATCCTGTTAGCCACTGATCAGCTGTTATGTGACTGCCAGGCCACCAGAACCTTGGACACTGAAGGCAGTATAGGGTCAATCAAAATAAAAAGAGAATGAACCAATTCTTTTTTGTTTTTTTTTTTTTTTGAGACGGAGTCTCGCTCTGTCGCCCAGGCTGGAGTGCAGTGTCACAATCTCAGCTTACTGCAACCTCCACCTCCCAGGTTCAAGAGATTCTCCAGCCTCAGCCTCCTGAGTAGCTGGAACTACAGGTGTGTGTGACCACACTGTGCTAATTTTTGCATTTTTGGTAGAGATGGGGTTTCACCATGTTGGCCAGGCTGGTCTCAAACCCTTGACCTCAAGTGATCCACCCACCTTGGCCTCCCAAAGTTCTGGGATTACAGGCGCGAGCCACCACACCCAGTCTAAAATGAACCAATTCCGATGTATTGAACTGAGGTTGGTTTGGTAAGCATATCACATTATGATTTCTCAAGAAATAAAAAAGAGGACGCTCTGAACTCCACTGAAACAGCAATCTGAGCTATGCCCAGCAACTCCCAGAACATCCTGGGATTCAGCTGCAAATGTCTTCAAGGAATAGGTCTGAATGCTTCAGAAAAAAAGCAGCTCACCAGGAATTCTCCACGGTCCAGCTGCTCTGAGCCAGCACTGTAAAAGGCACTAGGCTGTCTTGTACTCCAGTTTGAAGAAGTTGGGATGAAATGACACCTCAAGCTTGGGGCTGCCTGTCCAGTGCCTGCAGGGTCTTCCCCACTTCCTTCCTCACTGACACATGTTCGGGTGAAAAGGACAGCGATGATTTCCCCTTCAAAAGCTGTGTCCGTGGGACCTGACTTCTTTTCAACTCTTGGGTTTCTCTGACAGTTCTTTCTCTCCCTCCTATATGGTACAGACAGTTTAGGTGCACAACTAACCATATTGATTTGTTTAATGACTCATAAGTACAATATTCCTTTTTAGCCTGCTTATCTCAGTTTACAGCACTCTGTCTCCCTCTTGGTGATGGCTCAGGTTTGAACATCCTGAACACTCACTGTGTTTGCATGCTTAAGATTTGCTCCTTTGGATGGTTTTCCTTCTTTCATCCTCAGATCCTGTTCTGTCATATTTTCTTATTCCTAATGGAATATGACTGCCTGTTAAGGGAGTCCACCTTCTCTTTGGTCTGGGGCAAGAGGAAGCTTTTAATAGCAGAAAGAACTCTGGTTTGCGGTCTGGGATGTATGCTCTGTCTTGGCTTTATGCTCACTGTCCATCTGACCCGTGGCAAGTTACTAAAGTGCACCGGGTCTCGGTTTTCTTATCTACAAAATGAGAGGTTTGGAAGAGATTAAGAGCTTTCTGATCCATGAGATCCATTTATTTTTCAACCCTGTTTTCTGAGTCAATTATACTTCGATAATCTCTTGTTATTTGGGCTTTTCCATCTTAGATTGTTCTACTGGGCTATGTTCTCCTCTCCTGGTCTTGGGCGATAGTTGCTGCTTTAGATTTTATTCAACCCACGTTGCTGAGTGTCTACTACATGCCAGACAGAGTTGGGCACATGTATTACACAATCACCATGTAATTTTCACAACTACCTTGAGAGACAGGCCATACTTTCCCTTAAGAGCCTGAGGCTCACAGCTAGTAAGTGGCCTGTCCAGCA
The DNA here is from genome assembly GCA_004027835.1 of Alouatta palliata. NCBI lineage: Eukaryota > Metazoa > Chordata > Mammalia > Primates > Atelidae > Alouatta > Alouatta palliata. Next base: position 6,908 of record PVKV010040658.1, read on the forward strand.
TTGGAAATTTGAGCATCTGACTTTAGATCACACTTTCTGTCTGTTCCGTGGTACAGTTGTGCCCTTGTCTCCCTTGCTCCTCCTCCTTTTGTAGAGGCACCATATCTTCTGGTCTTTGGCAGCACCCACCCACACCTGGCCCATGCTGATGACTTTCTGTTCCATCCCCAATATAGAGACAATGTCAGACACCTTTAACTTTCAGCCTTCAGAGATTCATGGTATACTTTTGCACTCTAAAAATACAGGTTTCAGCTGGGTGCAGTGGCTCATGCCTGTAATCCCAGCACTTTGGGAGACCCAGGCAGGCGGATCATGAGGTCAACAGTTCAAGACCAGCCTGACCAAAAATGGTGAAACCACATCTCTACTAAAAACAGAAAAATTAGCTGGGCGTGATGGCATGTGCTTGTAATCCCAGTTACTCAGGAGGCTGAGGCAGGAGAATTGCTTGAACCCGGGAGGCAGAGTTTGCAGTGAGCCGAGAAGGTGCCACTGTACTCCAGCCTGGGCAACAGAGTGAGACTCTGTCTCAAAAATGATAATAATTAAATAAAAATAAAGGTTTCTTCACTCCCTTTGTAATTGTTGTGTATACTGCCTTATTGAAAGAAATTGTTCTGTTTTATTTACTTTATAATTGAAAACTGGAACCTAAGAAAAATCCATCAGTCCATTCTTTATTTTTTAAGAGACAAAGTCTCACTCTGTTGCCCAGGCTGGAGTGCGGTGGTGCAATCTCTACTCACTGCAGCCTCTGCCTCCCGGGTTCTAGCAATTCTGCCTCAGCCTCCCGAGTAGCTGAGACTACAGGTGCACGCTGCCACACCAAGTTAATTTGTTGTATTTTAGTAGAGATGGGGTTTCACCGTGTTGCCCAGGCTGGTTTCAAACTCCTGAATTCTCCTGCCTCGGCCTCCTGAGTAGCTGGGATTACAGGCTCACACCACCACACCCAGCTAATTTTTGTATTTTTAGTGGAGATGAGGTTTCACCGTGTTGGTCAGGCTGGTCTCGAACTCCTGACCTCACGATCCACTCACCTCAGCCTCCCAAAGTGCTGGGATTATAGGATTGAGCCACCACGCCCGGCTGCAGTCCATTCTTATTGGAAACAACCACTCAGACTAAGCTTTTTCCCAATTCATGGAACTTTCCTTTTCCAGCACTTGTCATTTAGAGTCTGTCCGTTGTGGCCCTTTGCCAAATGACTTGATTTGTCGTATGATCAAGAATGACTGTTTCCTCTTGGTACTGAAAGAAGCAGAGTCTGGTTTTTTTTTTTTTTTTCTTTGACACTTTAACTTAGTGCACAGGATTGGTGTCTACTTGATTTTAGAGTATTAAGGTTGATACTGATTTGCTTTGAAGTGAACTTTGAGATTTATTGCCCCACAGTGTATATATTGGCTGAAGTAAACTTAAGGACAGTAGCTGATGCTTACTCATCTGATAGTAAACATCTGATGTTTTACTGAAATCAAATGCAACTTTGCAGCACAGCTCTGAATATGGCCCTCAGGCTTTCTGAAATTCCATTCCCTACTGCATCACTTGAGCATCTCTGAGCCACATCTTGCTTCCTCTGCTCAGCAAAGTCCAGAGGGGAAGGGGGTTCACATGCAAACATTAGGCCATCATGCCAAAATATAGTTGCTTGAGATGACTCTCCTAATTGTTTGCATCACACTTGTACCTGTCTCTATGCTAGGGCTTTCCTCCTGCAGACATCCTGTCTTGACATATACTCTGTATTCCCTAGAGATTATGGGCAGCCCTCCCTCCTGCTCCCCACCCTCACATGAGACAGTCTGATTCTCCTTTGCATTCCCAGCACTTTAGATATTTTCTGGCATAGAAAAGTCCACTCATCAAATGTTTGTAGAGCTGAATTGGGATGCCAGGTACATATACCCCCAGGCAAGTGAAGCACTAAAGGGATTTTAAAACTCAGCTAATTAGAAGGCCTTTCCTAGCAAGTATTGTAGCAGGAACAGCTGTAGGAAACGGATCTCTCGGACACAGAATATGGGAGGAAGGAGTTTAATTCGGCCAGGAGCAAGGTGGCATAGTTACCTTAACAGCCAAGCTCCCCCAACAAAGGAAGGTTCCTTCTTTATATAGGCTTATACTTTAGATGTTACACGTGGAAGAGTCTTAGGTTTATAGCTTAACATATGAAAAGGGTCTCAGTTTACAGTCTTAGGAATTACATGTGAAAAGTGTTTCAGTTTACAGTCTTAGGAATTACATATGAAAAGGGCTTCCGTTTACAGTCTTAGGAATGAAAAGGGGAAGTTTACAGTCTTAGGAATTACATATGAAAAGGGCTACGGTTTACAGTCTTAGGAATGAATAGGGGAAGTTGACCTGAGATTCCTGGGTCTCCCCTCTTCAGTATGAAGCCTTCTGATACTGATTTTCTCTCCCCTCACAGATATGCAATGCCTTTCATAATGCCAACATTTTGATACTCATCGCAGGGTGTCACTGTGAGTATCCTTCACCCCATGAGAGGGCTGTTTTGCACCCTAGGTCCTCTGCTCCCCAGGTATCTGACATTGTGTGTGTTCTGGGTTTGGTTTGTAGCTTCCGTAGTCAGGGCATTTGAAAGGAATGATTTCTTTGACACCGGCATCACCAAGGCCCAGCTGTTCCTTAGCGTTCACGATGCCATGCTGTTTGCCTTGTCAAGGAAGGTTCTAGACGCCTCCGAGTTAAGCATCGATGAATCTGAGACAGTGATCCGGGAAACCTACTCAGAAACAGAGAAGGTCAGACAAACAGACAAAAGCACGGGGTTGGGGAAGGGATTGAGGTTGGTGGGGGATGGGTGAGGGACGAGTGGGGGCCAGGAGTCAGGATACCTGATCTGATAGATGAATAATGTCCAGGAAAGGTATTTAGTATGGCTGTATATTGAAATGCTCCCTTACCACCTGGTAAAAAGCAGTGGATCTGAGCAACCAACTGTCCCCAACTGTCATGGCATCGGGGTCCCATTCAAGATATTTCCCTAACTGAAGAGAGGGTTTGCCTGACCTAGCATAGACCTCAAGGATCCTTCCACAGCATTCTGGGCTAGTGTCTCTTACCAGTTGCTAAATATTTTAAATGTCTCCCCCAGCTATACCTTCAGAATTCCTCCCCATCCCACCCACTCTTGGGATGAATAAAACTAAAGAACTAGCAGAGATTTAGATCTCTAATCTTGCTTAATACCTCAGCTTTGTTACCTTTACATTGTAATATGAGATTTACTGGACCTGACCAAATACAAAGGAGAATAATAAATAAGTCTGAATTTTCAGTATTTTATTAATACTGAGACCTACGTCCGCTTCAACATTTTCAAATCAGTACCTGTGTAAAGGTTTCCAAAAAAAGGAAATTAAAAACAGATGGGCGCGGTGGCTCATGCCTGTAATCGAAGCACTTTGGGAGGCCGAGGCAGGCGGATCACCTGAGGTCAGGAGTTCAAGACCAGCCTGGCCAACATGGTGAAACCCCGTCTTTATAAAAAACAAACAAACAAACAAACCAAAAAAAAAAAAAAACAGATGGGCACTAAAATATTATCTAATGACTAGAAATCATTTTTAAACAAAACCCCTGATTCTTTGACTTACTACATTTCAGTAATCTCTGAACATTTTATGACAAGAAAAGTATTACCAGAGTAAAAAAAGTTTTTAAAAATTCCAGGAATGGCCGGGCGCGGTGGCTCACGCCTGTAATCCAAGCACTTTGGAGGCCAAGGCGGGCGGATCACCTGAGGTCGGGAGTTCAAGACTAGCCTGACCAACCTGGTGAAATCCTGTCTTTAAAAAAAAAAAGTAAAAAAAAAAAATTCCAGGAATTGGTGGGTTCGAGTGCAGTGGTGTTTACGACTAATGATCACAACCAGTTAAAGATTGCTTTATTCGTTTTCCACTCCCATTGCTTCACCTAACTACCTTTAAAAAAAGAAAAAAGAAAACAAAATTAGGCTGGGTGTGGTGGCTCATGCCTATAATCCCAGCACTTTGGGAGGCCAAGATGGGCAGATCACCTGAGGTCAGGAGTTTGAGACCAGCCTGGCCAACATGGTGAAACCCCGTCTGTAATTAAAAAAAAAAAAAATTCAATAAGTAAAAGATACGTATTTTACAAGATCCAGGCTTGTCAAACACAGCCTTTTTCTTTTTTTCTCTTTTTTAAAAGTAATGTATTACTAATGATAACCCTTACTTTGTTGAAAATTATCACAGGTTATATGTCTCTGCTTATTCAGAACAACTTTTTCCGTGATAGCTAGGTTTGAAAGTATTTTTTCTATTCTGCTCTACAGTACATTCCCAATCATAAAATCATAGAATCTCACAACCATTACATTGGAAGGACCCTCAGGGCTCACCCAACATGAAACAAGAGTTCTCTTGACAGCATCTCTGACCAGAGGTGGTCCTTATGCTTAGAGACTTCCATTGGTTCTCAAACTTCAATATACATCAGAATCACCTTAATACGCTGTGAAAACCCAGACTGCTGGGCCCCTTTGTGTCCCAGTCCCCTGAATTTCTGATTCAGTGGGTCTGAGGTAAGACCTGCAAATTTGCATAGCTAGTAAGTTATCAGGTAATAGTGATGCTGTTGGTACAGGAACCACACTTTAAGAACTGCTGCCGGCCGGGCGCGGTGGCTCATGCCTGTAATCCCAGCACTTTGGGAGGCCGAGGCGGGTGGATCACGAGGTCAAGAGATCGAGACCATCCTGGTCAACATGGTGAAACCCCGTCTCTACTAAAAATACAAAAATTAGCTGGGCTTGGTGGCGCATGCCTGTAGTCCCAGCTACCCAGGAGGCTGAGGCAGGAGAATTGCTTGAACCTGGGAGGCGGAGGTTGCAGTGAGCCGAGATCACGCCATTGCACTCCAGCCTGGGTAACAAGAGCGAAACTCCGTCTCGAAAAAAAAAAAAAAAAAGAACTGCTGCCATAGATATTCAACAAACATTTTCCACTTTCAAAGTTTCTTGTGCCTGGTAATCTTTGGGTGTGTGTCAGACATTTTATTTGGAAAATGTTTATAACAATAATTTAAGGCCTGAGATATTTTTCTTCCAGAAGGAATTTGATGGTTTTGGCAGATACCTGAAGGCACTAGCAATCCAGGATCTCCT
>PVKV010040659.1:0-12068 GCA_004027835.1 Alouatta palliata
TTAAAAAAAAAAAAAAAAAAGAAAAAGAAAATAAAAAAAAAAAGAGAAAAAAATAGATCCCCATACAAAAATTAGCTGGGCACTCTCGGGCGACGTGGCTTAAGCTTGTAATTCCAGCACTTTGAGAGGCCAAGGGGGGCGGATCATGAGGTCGAGATGGAGACCATCCTGGCCAACATGGTGAAACCCCATCTCTACTAAAAAATACAAAAATTTGCTGGGCGTGGTGACGAGCGCTTGTAGTCCCAGCTATTCGCGAGGCCGAGGCAGGAGAATCCCTTGAAATCGGGAGGCGGAGGTTGCAGTGGGCCGAGATCGCGCCACTGCACTCGAACCTGGCGACAGAGCGTGACTCTGTCTCAAAAAGAAAAAAAAAATTCGCTGGGCACGGTGGTGCACATCTGTAGTCCCAGCTACTCCGGAGGCTGCGGGGGAGGATCATCTGAGTCTGGGAGTCGGAGGTTGCAGTGGGCCGAGACTGCGCCACTGCATTCCAGCTGCGAGACAAGAGCGTAACTCTGTCTCAAAAAATAGAAATAAAAAAATTTAAAAATGAAAACAGAAAAAGAATCATTTATGCGAAGTCGAGAACTCGTGAAAAGGAATAAAGACTCCTCGCGGCTTCCGTATTACGGAACACATACGCAAAGACGGCAGCAACCCGGGTTAAGAGGCCTAGAGTGTCACGTGACGGAGCAACTTCCGGTCTTTCAAGGCGCTTTCTCGGCTTTCTGTGACCTGGAGACGTGCGTGTCGGAGTTTAACGCGTTTCTGGGCCGCCGTAAGCCCGGCCTAGGGGCATCTTTGACTCGAGAGCCGGTTGCACGTGCATGGAAGGTTCCCCGGAAGGGGAGGCGCCCGCGACGGCGCTGGCCGCCGTGCTAAAGCACAGCTCGACGTTGCCGCCCGAAAGCGCCCAGGTCCGGGGCTACGACTTCAACCGCGGCGTGGATTACCGCGCACTGCTGGAGGCCTTCGGCACCACTGGCTTCCAGGCAACCAACTTTGGGCGCGCTGTCCAGCAAGTCAGTGCCATGGTGAGGACGGGGGCGGGACTTCCAGGGCCGCGGAGAGGCGTGGCTTGTGGAACAGTGCCGTACTCGAAGGGGGCGGGGCTTCTGGTGAAGGGAGCGTGCGTTTTATTTGAGCGGCCCAGTAGTTGAAGGAAGGCGGTACCTATAGTAGGCGGGGATTTTGTCCTGGGAAGGGAACTTTGCACTCTGGTAGTTACAGCCTAGTACAGCCTGAGGAGGCAGGGACCGTTTCTTGGTGGGCGGACGGGTTCCAGGTTTAAAGCTTTCTGAAATGAGCGGAGCCTGGGGCAAAACAGGTTAAGGGAGCACATGGGAGGAGGAGCCTAAGTCTGAGCGCCCCGGGGCTTGAACTTACATTTGCTTTTCCCAGCGGGTAAGGGACAGAATCTGAAAAGGAGAGCCCTCTGATTCCTAAAAGGGTAGGGACAAATCCCGAATGCGTGTCCTGATATCTGGTCTGGGAAGGGGCAGGGTTTGCACAGGGGATGTTCTTTGGTCCCTGGTTGAACTGGTCCTGTATCCCTGAATGGTTAGGGCCTGGGGTGGAATCTGTTTCTGGAGCCCACCTGGAGTCCTGGGGCTGGGATTTAGGGCCAGTGCTTAATTCGACTTGGCCCTTACCCCCAGATTGAGAAGAAGCTGGAACCGCTGTCACAGGATGAAGACCAACACGCAGACCTGACCCAGAGCCGCCGCCCACTCACCGGCTGCACCATTTTCCTGGGATATACATCCAACCTCATCAGTTCAGGCATCCGTGAGACCATTCGCTATCTTGTGGAGCACAACATGGTGGGGACCTAGTGGGGCCGTGGCCTTGGTGTCTGGGTGAACGGGCGATGCAGTTATTAATCGTTTAAGCGAGGTGGGGAGATAGGGGTCTGTTTTAAGCAGAGGAATAGAATCAAGTTTTGTTTTGTAGCAGATCTCCCTTGTAAGAGTAACTGGACAAAGATGAGGTTAGAAGTCCTGCCCAGAATGAGGGCAGGGTCTTCCTTCTTGGGCCAACTTCACTGCCTTGTGGCTGCAGGTGGATGTATTGGTGACTACAGCTGGCGGCGTGGAGGAAGACCTCATCAAGTGCCTGGCCCCCACCTACTTGGGCGAGTTTAGCCTCAGAGGGAAGGAGCTCCGGGAGAATGGGATCAACAGGTGGGAACCCTGAGTGGTGTTGGGCAGGGGAGCTGGACCAAGGGTCCTGGGGCCTGATGCCCACATGCCTCCTGTCCTCAGGATCGGAAACCTGCTGGTGCCCAATGACAACTACTGCAAGTTTGAGGACTGGTTGATGCCCATTCTGGACCAGATGGTGCTGGAGCAGAACACAGAGGTGGGGCCAGGGCAACCTGGAGGGGCCAGTCCAGCAGCAGTCAGGGGAGGCATGGGCTGAAGCTCATGTCCTTTCCTAGGGTATAAAGTGGACGCCTTCAAAGATGATTGCCCGCCTGGGCAAGGAGATCAACAACCCAGAGTCTGTGTATTACTGGGCCCAGAAGGTGAGGATCTAGGCAGGGGCAAAGTAGCCAGACTTTGGCATGGGTTAACTTACTTCATCTTTCCAGCCACCTGGGGAGTCACTACTGTTACTCTCAGCATCCTCACTCTTCGATGACGAGACTCTAACACAGATAGGGGTGGTAATTTTTTTTGTTTGTTTTTGAGACGGGCTATTGCTCTGTCACCCAGGATGCAGTGCCTGGACTCAAGCAGTCCTCCCACCTCAGCCTCTCGAGTAGCTGGGACCACAGGCATATGCCACTGTGCCCCAAAATATTAATTTTTAAGATTTTTTGTAGAGATGGGGGTCTTCCTATGTTGCCCAGGCTGATCTTGAACTCCTGGCCTCAAGCAATCCTCCCACGTGGCCTCCCAAAATGCTGGGATTATAGCCATGGCCCACCATTCCTGGCCTGGCTAGGTAATTTTGTCTGAAGTCACCCAGATAATTAGTGGGGTCTCAGCCTCCTTATCTTCCTTCCAGACTGTCTCTGGAACTGTAGTGGCAGCACTTAGCAACTCCCCTGGGGCCTGGCTCAGGGTCCAACACTCCCAGAGGCTATAAAATAAGAGCTACCCACTCCCTTTAATTAGATAATCAGAACCTGAAAAAAAGAAAGCTACCTATTTTTTTTTTTTTTTTTTTGAGACATAGTCTTGTTCTGTTGCCCAGGCTGGAGTGCAGTGGTGCGATCTCAGCACACTGCAACCTCTGCCTCCTGGCTTCAAGTGATTCTCTCACCTCAGCCTCCCAAGTAGCTGGAACTACAGACACCCGCCATCATGCCTGGCTGATTTTTTACAGATGGTTTCACCACGTTGGCCAGGCTGGTCTTGAACTCCTGACCTCAGGTGATCCACTGGCCTTGGCCTCCTAACGTGCTGGGATTATAGGCGTGAGCCACCATGCCCAGCCTACCTATTCTTTTTTTAAGAGACAGAGTCTCACTCTGTTGCCCAGGCTCACTGCAGTCTTGAGCTTCTGGGCTCAAGCTGTTGTCCTGTCTCAGCCTGCTGAGTAGCCGGGACTACAGGTGCATGCCACCATGCCTGGCTAATTTTTTTTTGTAGAGATGGGGACTTACCATGTTGCCCAGGCTGGCTCTTTAAAAAAGAGAGGGCCAGACTCGGGGGCTCATGACTGTAATCCCAGCACTTTGGGAGGCTGAGGTGGTCAGATCACCTGAGGTCAGGAATTCAAGACCAGCCTGGCCAACATGGCGAAACCCCATCTCTACTAAAAAAAATAATAAATAAAAAAATAAAAAATTAGCTGGGTGTGGTGGCACGTGCCTGTAATCCCAGCTACTTGGAAGGCTCAGGTGTGAGAATCACTTGAACTCTGGAGACGGAGGTTACAGTGAGCTGAGATTTCGTCATTGTACTCCAGCCTGGGCAACAACAGTGAAACTCCATCTCAGAAAAAAAAAGAAACAGCCCAGCAAGCTAAGAATAGGATGGTTCTTTATGTGCCAGGCACTATCCTGTGTTGTCTGTGGGTTTTCTCATATAAGCCTCATCTGTGAGAGGTGTTACTGTATATACTTTTCTTACAATTGAGGTAACAGTCCTAGAGAAATAAAGCACCCCACCCTCAATCAGATAGGAGGGAAGTGACGCAGCTGGCATGGGGATGAGGCTCTGAGCTGCAGCCACCGTCCTGTCATTTCCCCACAGAACCACATCCCTGTGTTTAGTCCAGCACTTACAGACGGCTCGCTGGGCGACATGATCTTCTTCCATTCCTACAAGAACCCAGGCCTGGTCCTGGACATCGTTGAGGGTGAGGCGCTGGGGCCACAGAAGGGAGGGGAAGGAGGGCCGGCTGAGCCCAAGGCCTGACTTCCGCCCTCTTCCTCCAGACCTGAGGCTCATCAACACGCAAGCCATCTTTGCCAAGTGCACTGGGATGATCATTCTGGGTGGGGGCGTGGTCAAGCACCACATCGCCAACGCCAACCTCATGGTGAGTGGGGGTGGCACTGTGGCCCACTGTGAAGACGTGCTGTGTGCTAGACCTATGCTGTGCGCTGGGCAGACAGGATGAATAGACAGGCCAGGATCCCTCCTCCCTGGGACTGATGTTCTAGTGGGGGAGATGGCAAAACAGTGGTTGTCCCAGTGACACCAGTGTCAGGTGGCAGTCATTGCTACGAAGACTAGATGATGGGATGAGAAGAGAAAGGGGTGCTGCCCAATAAGGGGTGTTGGAAGGAGGCTTCTGGGAGTGTGAGCTGGGAGCAGAGGTTTGGGGAAGCCCCTCCCGGGAGCCACGTGGTTATCTCCCATGCCAGGAGTTTCTGCTGCTATGCTAGGATTGGGTTCTGGACTGCAAAGTTCCCAGCAGAGGGAACGGCCGGTACAAAGGCTCTGGAGTGCCTGAAGTAATCCAGGAACAGCTGGGAGACTGGTGAGGGGAGAGTGGAGTGGTGAGGGCCAGGAGGTGACGCAGGGAGGTGTCCGGGGAGCCTGCTGGGCCTTGTAGGCTGAGGCAAGGGCTTTGGCTTTTGCACTGAGGGAGGTGGGGGTTCCCATGCTCCCTCTGGTGGCCGTGTGGGGAACAGATGGTGGCAGGCAAGTGAGAACTGCAGTCCAGGACTGTGGTGACCATGCAGGGACCAGGGTCAGGCCCATGGAGGCGGGAGGTGGCTGGGTTTGCAGGGCTTCTGAAGATAGAGTTGACACCTCTGGGACACATGGCCATTGTTGCCCAGCAGCTCTAGTGACCCCAGGCATTGACATGAGCCCTGTCTGGGAGCGACGGGCTGCCAAGGGCTTCCTTCATCTAGGACGCACACCTCAGCCTGCTTGGCTGTAGTGTCCCCGTGTCTGTGGCTGACTGGGCACACGCTTCCCGTCCCCTCCCCACAGCGGAATGGGGCCAACTATGCTGTCTACATCAACACGGCCCAGGAGTTTGATGGCTCTGACTCGGGCGCCCGACCAGATGAGGCTGTCTCCTGGGGCAAGATCCGGATGGATGCACAGCCTGTCAAGGTACGGGCGGGCTGGACAGGGTACAGGGTCTCTGGGACTATGGCCGTGGGTCCCACGGCTCACCCAGTCCCCCCTTACAGGTCTATGCTGATGCCTCCCTGGTCTTCCCCCTGCTCGTGGCTGAAACCTTTGCCCAGAAGGTGGATGCCTTCATGCCCGAGAAGAACGAGGTCTGAGCAGCTGCGATCCCAGGGAGGCCTTACCCTTCCTCTATTTATTAATTTGCAGACCCAGCCCCTCCCCTACTCCTTGGTCAGCTGCATCTCTAGAATAAAATGGTCTCCGCGGTCCTTCTGCGTCTTGTGTCTCAGTCCTTGGTCCTGGTGGTGGGTCCTCTGGCTTCAGCCTGCTCCATCCTCTGCCTCGTAGGCCTCCTCCCGCCAACAGTGGACGCTGCCCCCCATGGCAGTCAGCAGGCAGGGCTCTGTGGGGTGGTAGGCCAGCGACTGCACCACACCACGACCCACAGGCAGAGCCACAGCCAGGGCACCCTGTGGAGCGAGGGGTGGGGATTGGTTATCTGTGGCTGGGCTGTGCCCTGGTTCCTGAGGTCCCCGGGCACCCTCATCTCAGTCCTTCCTGGAGCTCTCTTGTCACCTCTCTCCTGATCTTCAGCCCACCTGCCTCTAATTGCCTCCTGGACACTGCAAAATGAATCTACCCCAGACTGAGCCCCTCAGTAGCTCTGTCCTCCCAGGTGCTGAGGCCACATGTCTTGGGAGTCTCTTTTATTGATTTTTTATTGTTTAACTTTTAAAAATAGGCTGGGTGTGGTGGCTCACGCCTGTAATCTCAGCACTTTGGAAGGCCAAGGTGGGCAGATCACAAGGTCAGGAGTTCGAGACCAGCTTGGCCAATATGGTGAAACCCCGTCTCTACTAAAAATACAAAAATTAGCCAGGCATGGTGATGGGCACCTGTAGTCCTAGCTACTCAGGAGGGTAAGGCAGGAGAATTGCTTGAACCTGGGAGTTGGAGGTTGCAGTGAGCTGAGATTGGGCCACTGCACTCCGGCCTGGGCGACAGAGCGAGACTTTGTCTCAAAAAAATAAAATAAATAACAGATGAGGTCTTGCCATGTTGCCCAGGCTGGTCTTGAACTCCTCCTGGCCTTAAGTGATCCTCCTGCGTTGGCTTCCTAAAGTGCTGGGATTACAGTATGAGCCACTGCGCTTGGCCGTGGGAATCTTTTCCTTGCACCTGACATTACTTTATCAGTCAATCCTCTTGGCTCTGCTTCTAGACCGTGTCCAGACACTGCTGATTTTCTGCCACCGCCCTGCTTGGAGCATGCCTTGTTCGCAGTTTCCCTGTTCCCTGCCACCAGCTGGGCTCCATCCTGCCCACTTGGCAGCCCCAATAATCCCCATTTCCCCTGATACCCTTTGGTTACAGCATGATATAAACAGTTCCTCAAGCAAGCCAGAGCTCCCCTTTCCACCCTGAAAATGCTTCACGTGCCTGCTCTCCAAGGCAACTTCTGGTCTACTGGGCCCACAAGAAATAGATGGAACATTCTAGTTATCTTAGTTCCTAAAGCAAGAGCTTGTGCCTCAAGTCTCCAGGGCCCCCCAGTTCCCTCCATCCTCTTACAGGCCTTAGTTCCCCTGGCCAAGCTCATGGCTGATGTCTCCTTCACTGTGATTCCCCCCAGCCCTGACCCTGCTACACCAGGATGGTCTGTTTCTGGCCTGACTCCGCACCAGGCTGGAACATGTCAAGGACGGGGCTCAGGACTTGAAACCAAGCACACGGATGCTCAGACGTAGCTCCAGTTTCTTGAATGACTATAGCCCCGTCTCACCCAGGGTTAGACATGGGTGTCGGCTCTCCCTTGCCCGGGGCTCAGTGCCAGTAGCGTGGCCTGGCATCTGTGGCCCAGCCTGACCTGGATCTTGCTGCAGCTGCCGCCACCCTGAAGGCTTTGTTTCCTGACTGATGCATGTGCAGGCCACACCTCTGCACCTTAGCATATGCTGTTCCCTTTGTCTGGAATGCCCTTCGTGCCTCATCAGCTCACTTCAAGATCCTAGCTCAGGCCGGGTGCGGTGGCGCAGGCCTGTAATCCCAGCACTCTGGGAGGCTGAGGTGGTGGATCACTTGAGGTCAGGAGTTTGACACCAGCCCGGCCAACATGGTGAAACCCCGTCCCTACTAAAAATAAAAAAAGCCGGGTATAGGTGGTGGGCACCTGTAATCCCAGCTACTCGGGAGGCTGAGACACAAGAATCACCTGAATCCCGGTGGGCAGAGGTTTCAGCGAGCTTAGATTGCCCCATTCCAGCCTGGGCAACAGTGAGACTCCAAGATCATAGCTTTCAGGTCCTGGAGTGACTGAGGTAAAGACAGGGCTGGGATGGGGCAGGCACCCAGGTATGAGGTAGGGCTGGGGGCACCTCACCTCCACCAGGTCCCAGAAGAACACCTTCCCATCCTCAGAGCAGCTGACCACATGGGTGTCTCGCTCGCTCAGGCAGCAGTCCAGCTTGTACTCCTGGTTCTTATGGCCCTTGTACCTAAGGGCAGGCAGGATCGAGGGGGGCTTGGTCCTTTCCAGGGGTGGGAGAGAGGAGGAAAGGGGACCCCATGACCACAAGGACTCACTCGCCCAGCAGTTCCCCCGTGTCTTTGTCCAGGAGCCGCAACGTGGAGTCCAGGCTGGACACTAGGGTGCACTGCCCGTCCCGGCTGAAGCAGGTGCAGGTGATGGGGCCTTGGGGGAGGGGCGGGTAGTAAGGCTGGGGTGCCCCTGGCTGGTCCTCCATCTTCCCATCTTCCCTGCCTGCCCCACATCCCCAGCCACTCACTGCCCACGTAGTCTGAGAAGAGCTGCCCCTTCCTCAGGTCATAGCGTCTCACGCGGCCATCCACAGAGCTGCAGGAGAGGGTAGGTCCAGCAGGAGCCTTGACTAGGCGCCATGGTTCCAGGCAGCCCTGTGCGTTCCCAGCCTGCTGGGCTTGCTCTTCCAGGCACAGGGGTGGAATTCTGAAGCTCTGGCCTTGAGACTCAGGCCCAAGGCTAATCAGGGCCTAACTCCATCATTTCGACGACCCACACCCCCTTTCCAAACCCATGGAATACTTCCGATTCCCCCTTTTCCTGCATTCTCCAGCTCTTCCTCCTCAGGTACTCAGTTCCACCACTTTCCCCACTACCCAGCACCAGCATCTGGACTGCTCTGATCTCTATGCAGCTTCACAGCCACCAGAGGGAGCACTTTTCAAAGTACAGTAGACCCGTGAACAACGTGGGGGTCCACTTATATGTGGATTTCTTCTGCCTCCATTCATCCCTGAGAAAGTAAGACCAACTAACTCCTCCTCTTCCTTCTCTTTTTTTTTTTTTTTTTTTTTTTTTTTTTTTTTTTTTTTTTTTTATATTTTTTGAGATGGAGTCTTGCTCTGTCGCCAGACTGGAGTGCAGTGGCATGATCTCGGCTCACTGCAACCTCCGTCTCCCAGGTTCAAGTGATTCCCCTGCCTCAGCCTCCTGAGTAGCTGAGACCACAGGCGTGAGCCACTATGCCTGGCTAATTTTTTGTATTTTAGTAGAGACGGGGTTTTCACCATGGCCAGGATGGTCTCGATCTCCTGACCTCGTGATTCGCCTACCTCAGCCTCCCAAAGTGCTGGGATTACAGGCATGAGCCACTGTGCCCAACCCTCCTCCACCTTCTCAATGTGAAGATCTTTTTGATCTCTCCACTTCCACTTAATGAATAGAAAAGGTATTTTTTCTTCCTTATGATTTTTTAAAAAATTATTTTATATATATATATTTTGAGATAGAGTCTTGCTCTGTCGCCTAGGTTGGAGTGCAGTGGCACAATCTTGGCTCATTGCAACCTCCAACTTCTGGGTTCAGGCGATTCTTCTGCCTCAGCCTCCAGAGTAGCTGGGACTATAGGCTCCCCACACCATGCCTGGCTAATTTCTATATATATATATATATATATATATATATATTTTTTTTTTTTTTTTTTTTTTTTTTTAAGACGGGGTTTCACCATATTGATCAGGCTGGTCTTGAACTCCCAACCTCAGGTAATCCGCCCGTCTTGGCCTCCAAAGTGCTTGGATTACAAGCGTGAGCCACTGCACCCAGCCTAATTTTTATATTTTTAGTAGAGATGAGGTTTCACCATGTTGGCCAAGCTGGTCTCAAACTCCTGACCTCAGGTGATCCGCCCACCTCCACCTCCCAAAGTGCTGGGATTACAGGCTTGAGCCACCACATCCAGCCTGATTATTATTATTATTATTATTATTATTTGACAGCATCTCAGTCTGTTACCCAAGGTGGAGTGCAGTGGTGCCTGAAACTCCTGAGCTCAAGTGATCCCTTTCACCTCAGCCTCCTGAGTAGCTGGGACTACAGCTGTGTGCTACTGTGCGCAGGTGACAGTAGGTTTTAATCTGAGCATGAGGGCAGCTGTGATTCCCAGTGGCACCCGGGGTGAGACCAGGTCCTGGCTCCACTCACCCTGCCAGGACCTCATGGTCTGACACTTTCACACTGGACACACCATCTCTGGCCTCATCCAACGTCTGCACTGGCTCAGGCCTCCGTGAGCGGCAGTCCCAACAGCGGATACTGGAATCAATAGAGCCTTTGAGGCCAGCATGATGGTGAAGTCAGGTTTGGACTGGGAGGGCAGCACCCTGGGCACCCCTGCCGAAGCCCCAGACTCACCGGACAGGATAACTGTGGCCTCTTCATTAAACTGCACCGTGTTCACCTTCTGAGAAAGTTATTGCCACTCAGAGGAGGCTGGACTTTGGAGGACTGGGATAAAGGTAGGGTTCCCAGTGTCGGTTAAAGCAAGGGCAAAGGCGAGAAGGGGAGGTGAAAGATTTGGGGGGAACTGAGAGCACAGGGGTTGGTGACTGCCTAGGCTGGCACGTGGAGCTGGGGATCACCACCTGAGGAAGGGATCCTTATGGTGTAATGGAGGGTGTCCTTGTCACCACCTATGCGCTAATACAGGTCCCCTCCGCTCCAATGAGGGTCTCTAGGCTTTCACTCACCCCTGCGTGGCCCCGGAATTTGCGCATGACCTGCCCCGATGCCACATCCCACAGGACCACCGCCTTGTCTCCGCCGCCGGAGCAGAGACTGCTGTTGTCAAAGGAGCTGGAGGACAGAAAGAGGAATATCAGCATCGAAATCGGATCGCAGCCTCAGCGCTCCCATCCCGGCCTGGCACCCGGCTCACCCGGCCGCATCCAGCACCTCGTAGCCGTGGCCGCTGTACGTCCGCAGCAGCGTCCCCCGAAGTGGGTTCCACAGTTTCAGGGTCTTGTCGCTGCCGCACGTCAGGCAGTAATTGCCATCCACTGGGGAACACCAGGCGGGGGTTACTGGGTCGCCGACCTCAGGAGGCGGGAGGAGGACCCGGAATGAAGACAAAGGCGCTCACCATTAAATCGTACGGCTCGCACTGCCCCTTGCCCGCAGTCCAGCGTCTTCAACCGTTTCTGCGGCAGCTCCGGTGGCCGCGGCTTTGGCTCAGGGAAAGCCATGGTCCCAGGGCCCCTTCCTCGCCGCTTTAAATCGGTCTGTACGGAAGATTCTGCGCCTTGGAAACCCACGCTTGGGTGTAACCCTGTTATTGTCCTCCCTGACCTACTTCCTTTTTCTTACTTCCGGGTTCATGATTTTGGCATTTGAGTGCTCGGGTTAGAGCTATTCAAGTCCGCTTTCAATTTATTTTCCCAATTTCCCCTTTGCATGGAAGACTTCTGGCCTCTCCTGTCTCCGTTCTCTGGGCAGGGGGAGTCCAAGCCTCCGTCCTGAGGAACGGAAATGCGAGGGCCTTGGGTGTTACTCTAAAACCCGCCCTCTGCTTGCACGCCGGAAGCTGCGGTACCCGCAGCGGAAGAGGCGTGACCGGGCTTTCGACTCGCTATGTCCGCTAACAATATGTCGGACCCACGGAGGCCAAACAAAGTACTGAGGTGAGGACACCAGCGTCATGGCCACCGGGTTCGGGTTGTGGGTGTGGGTCGGGACCCTGGGAAGCGCCTGTCCATCCCGGGGGCGGGACCTGAGCGCCCCTTACCCTCGAGCCTGTCGCAGGTACAAGCCCCCGCCAAGCGAGTGTAACCCGGCCTTGGACGACCCGACGCCGGACTACATGAACCTGCTGGGCATGATCTTCAGCATGTGCGGCCTCATGCTTAAGGTGGGCGGGGTTGAGCTTCCACGGGCGTAGTTGGACCTGAGAACGAGGCCCGGGGGCGGGTTTGGAATGAAGGGGGGCGTCTGGCCCGCGCTGATGGGGCGGGACCTGAGATCGGCCGGGAGTGGGGCTGGGGTAACGCTGGGACAAAAAAGCCCAAGTCTTGGCCGGGCGCGGTGGCTCACGCCTGTAATCCCAGCACTTTGGGAGGCCGAGGCGGGTGGATCACGAGGTCAAGAGATCGAGACCATCCTGGTCAACATGGTGAAACCCCGTCTCTACTAAAAATACAAAAATTAGCTGGGCATGGTGGCACGTGCCTGTAGTCCCAGCTACTCGGGAGGCTGAGGCAGGAGAA
>PVKV010040660.1:0-12067 GCA_004027835.1 Alouatta palliata
GTTCCTTTCTATGTTTAGTGCCTCTTTCAGGAGCTCTTGTAAAGCAGGCCTGGTGGTGATGAAATCTCTGAGTACTTGCTTGTTCACAAAGGATTTTATTTTTCCTTCACTTATGAAGCTTAGTTTGGCTGGATATGAAATTCTAGGTTGAAAGTTCTTTTCTTTAAGGATGTTGAATATTGGCCCCCACTCTCTTCTGTCTTGTAGGGTTTCTGCTGAGAGATCTGCTGTGAGTCTGATGGGCTTCCCTTTGTGGGTAACCCGACCTTTCTCTCTGGCTGCCTTTAGCATTTTCTCCTTCACTTCAACCCTGGTGAATCTGATGATTATGTGCCTTGGGGTTGCTCTTCTTGAGGAATATCTTTGTGGTGTTCTCTGTATTTCCTGAACTTGAATATTGGCCTGCTTTCCTAGGTTGGAGAAGTTCTCCTGGATAATATCCTGAAGAGTATTTTCCAGCCTGGATTCATTCTCTCCGTCACATTCAGGTACACCTATCAAACGTAGATTAGGTCTTTTCACATAGTCCCATATTTCTTGGAGACTTTGTTCATTCCTTTTTACCCTTTTTTCTCTACTCTTGCCTTCTCATTTTATTTCATTGAGTTGATCATCTACCTCTGATATCCTTTCTTCTGCTTGGTCGATTCAACTGTTGAAACTTGTGTATGCTTCACAAAGTTCTTGTGTTGTGTTTTTCAGCTCCATCAATTCACTTACATTCCTCTCTAAGTTGGTTATTCTCGTTAGCATTTCATCAAATCAATTCGTAGTTTCTTTGCATTCGGTTAGAACAAGTTCTTTTAGCTCACAGAAGTTTCTTATTACCCACCTTCTGAAGCCTGATTCTGTCATTTCATCACACTCATTGTCCATCCAGCCTTGTTCCCTTGCTGGTGAGGAGTTGTGATCCCTTGTAGGAGGAGAGGCATTCTGGTTTCGGGTGTTTTCCTCTTTTTGTGCTGGTTTCTTCCCATCTTTGTGGATTTATCTATGTGTGGTCTTTGTGGTTGGTGATTTTCAGTTGGGGTCTCTCACTGGACGTCCAGTTTGTTGATGATGAAATTATTTCTTTCTGTTTCTTAGTTTTCCTTCTAACAGCCTGGCCCCTCTGCTGTAGGACTGCTGAGGTCCACTCCCGGCCCTGCTTGCCTGGGGATCACCTGCAGCTGCTGTAGAACAGTAAAGGTTGCTGCCAGTTTCTTCTTCTGCTATCTTTGTCCCAGAAGATTACCCACCAGATGTCAGTCTGAGCTCTCCTTTATGAGGTGACTCGTTGGATATACGGGGGTCAGGGAGCTGCTTGAGGTGACAGAGTGTCCTTTATAGGAGCTCAAGTGCTGAGCTGTGAGCCCCGTTGTTCATTCAGAGTTGCTGGGCAGGTACGTTTAAGTCTGCTGCAGCAGAACTTATAAATTCCTTTTTTTCCCCAGATGCTCTGTCCCGGGGAGTTAGGGTTTTATTTATGAGTTTCCCTTGTGCTGCTGCCTTTTTCTCAGGGCTGCCTTGCCTAGCAATGAGGCAGTCTAGTCAGTGCCTGCAGAGGCTTTGCTGAGCTGGTGTGGGCTCTGCCCAGCTGCCATGTGAACTTCAATGCAGTCCAGTTTATACTGGTGTAGTTAGAACTGCCTCTGCAATGGCAAACTACCTCCGTAGTGGCAGACTGCCTCAGTAATGGTGGACGCCCCTCCTCCACAGAGCTGGACCGTCCTGGGTTCAGCTGTGCTTGCTGTGAAACTCTGGATCCAGAGCATTTCCAATGGCTGTTTTTTTGTGGGGGTGGGACCAGCCGAGCCTGATCACCAGCTCCCTGCCTCAGAGCGTTTTTATAAGTTGAATAGTCAACTGTCTCCCAGGTGTTAAAGCCGCCTGTTGAAAAGGCACCAGGATCTGTGTGATTTCCCGTGTGGTGACCCACTGCGCCAGCTGAAACTCTGGGCGCTGAGTTTCGTGGTGTTTTTTTGCCTGGGAAATCTCCCGGCCTGGCTGCCTGTTTCAGTCCCCTTTTTTAATCAGATGAATGGGCGGCTCTGCCTTCCCAGAGCTCCAATTGCCAGCTAAAATGGCACCCGGACCCACGTATTTTGTATGGGGAACCGCTGCACCGGGGTGCCGCCCAAAACAGCTGCACCGGTGAAAACAGCCGAGCCAGCCAAACCAGCTGCACTGGTGACCCGTGGGGCTCCTCCCCCTGGGAATCTCCTGGTCTGTGGGCAATAAAAATCTGTCTGGGTATGTGGCATCCACTCACCCTCCACACTTTCACTGAGAGCTGCAATCCTCACCTGCTCCTAATCGGCCATCTTGGATCCTCCTCCTGGCAGAAGAAATTTCTGAGCAGCAAAGCATTCAACACATGACTTGGGTGCTGTTAAAAGCATTCAGTTTTAAAAAGGAAACAGAGCATAAAAATTTGGAAAATTTGCTATCTGGCAATGTAATAGAAATGAAAACCCCATTTTCTGCAGAGAAATTCAAGCCAGCTGCAGAAATTTGCATAAGTAATGAGAAGCCAAATGTTAGTCCCAAAGACAATAGGGAAAATGTCTCAAGGGCATGTCAAAGGTCTTTACAGCAGTTTCTTCAATCACAGGCCCAAAGGCCTAGGAGGAAAAATTCATGGGCCAGACCCAGGGCCACCCTGCTGTGTATAGCCTAGGGACTTGGTGCCCTGTGTCCCAGCTGCTCTAGTCATGGCTAAAAGAGGCCAAGGTACAGCTCAGACCAAGGTTTCAGAGGGTCCAAATTCCAAGACTTGGCAGCTTCCAAGTGTTGCTGAGCCTGCCAGTGCACAGAAGTCAAGAATTTAGGCTTGAAAACCTGCATCTAGATCTCAGAGGATGTATAGAAATGCCTGGATGTCCAGGCAGAAGCTTGTTGCTGTGGTGGAGCCCTCATGGAGAACCTCTGCTAAGGCAGTGTGTAAGGAAAATGTAGGGTTGAAGCCCATACACAGAGTCCTGACTGAGGCACTGCCTAGTGGTGCTGTGAAAAATGGATCATCATCCTCCAGATCCAAGAATTGTACATCCACTGACAGCTTGCACTGTGCACCTGGAAAAGCCAAAGACACTCAACTCCGGCCCATGAAAGCAGCCAGGAGGGAAACTGTACCCTGCAAAGCCACAGGGGCAGAGCTGCCCAAGGTCTTAAGAGCCCACCTCTTACATCAGTATGACCTGGATGTGAGACATAGAGCCAAAGAAGATCATTTCAGAGTTTTAAGATTTGACTGCTTCACTGGACTTGCATAGAGCCTATAGCCTCTCTGTTTTGACCAATTTCTCCAATTTGAAATTGTTGTATTTACCAATTGCTGTACCCCCACTGTATCTAGGAAGTAACTAATTTGCTTTTGATTTTACAGGCTCATAGAGGTGAAAGGGACTTACCTTGTCTCAAATGAGACTTTGGACTGTGAACTTTGGGTTAATGCTGACACGAGTTAAGACTTTGGGGGACTGTTGAGAAGGCATGATTGGTTTTTAAATGTGAGGAGCTGGAAGCCATTATCCTCAGCAAACTAACACAGGAACAGAAAACCAAATACCACATGTTCTCACTTATAAGTGGGAGCTGAATGATGAGAACACTTGGACACTCTAGAGAAACCAATGCACACTGGGACTTGTCAGAGGTGGGAGTCGGGGAAGGGAGAGCATGAGGAAGAATGGCTATTGGATGCTGGGCATAATACCTAGGTGATGGACTAATCTGTGCAGCAAACCACCATGGCACTTGTTTACTTAGGTAACAAACGTGCACATTCTTTACATGTACCCCTGACTTAAAAGTTGAAGAAAGAATTAAAATAAAAAATTACAATCCAGGCAGGGCACAGTGGCTCATGCCTGTATTCCCAACTCTGGTATGTTGTGTATTTGCTCTCACTGGTTTCAAAGAATGTATTTATTTCTGCCTTCATTTCATTATTTGCCCAGTAGTCATTCAGGAGTAGGTTGCTCTGTTTCCATGTAGTTTTGCAGTTTTGACTGAGTTTCTTAATCCTGAGTTGACTTGATTACACTGTGGTCTGAGAGACTGTTTGCTATTATTTCCATTCTTTTGCATTTGCTGAGGAGTGTTTTACTTCCAATTATGTGGTCAATTTTAGAATAAGTGGAAGGTGGTGCTGAAAAGAATATATTCTGTTGATTTGGGGTGGAGAGTTCTGTAGATGTCTATTAGATTTTCTTGGTCCAGGGTTGAGTTCAAGTTCTGAATACCCTTGTTTATTTTCTGTCTCTTTGGTCTGTCTAATATGACAGTGGGGTGTTAAAGTCTCTCACTATTATTGTGTGGGAGTCTAAGCCTCTTTGTAGGTCTCTAAGAACTTGCTTTATGAAGGTGGGCTCCCCTGTATTGGGTGCAAGTATATTTAGGATAGTTAGCTCTTGTTTTCCATTGATCCCTTTATCGTTATGTAATGCCTGTTTTATCTTTGTCTCTTTTGATATTTGTTGATTTAAAGTCTGTTTTATCAGAGACTAGGATTGCAACCCCTGCTTCTTTTTGCTTTCCATTTGCTGAGTAAATATTCCTCCATCCCTTTATTTTGACCCTATGTGTGTCTTTGCATGTGAGAGGGGTCTCCTGAATACAGCCCACTGATGGGTCTTGGTTCTTTATTCAATTTGCCAGTCTGTGTCTTTTAACTGGGGCATTTACCCCATTTACACTCAAAGTTAATATTGTTATGTGTGAATCTGATCCCATCATTATGATGCTAGCTGGTTATTTTGCCTGTTGGTTGGTGAAGTTTCTTCATAGCATCAGTGGTCTTTACAATTTGGTATGTTTTTGCAGTGACTGGTACAAGTTTTTCCTTTTCATGTTTAATGCTTCCTTCAGGAGCTCTTGTAAGGCAGACCTGATGGTGACAAAATCTCTCTGCTTGTCTGTAAAGGATTTCATTTCTCCTTCACTTATGAAGCTTAGTTTGGCTAGATATGAAATTCTGGATTGAAAATTATTTTCTTTAATAATATTGAATATTGGCCCCCATTGTCTTCTGGTTTGTAGGGTTTCTGCAGAGAGATCCACTGTTAATCTGATGGACTTCCCTTTGTGGGTAACTTGACCTTTGTCTCCGGCTTCCCCTAACAACTTTTTCTTTATTTCAACCTTGGTGAATCTGTCAATTTATGTCTTGGGGTTGCTCTTTTCGAGGAGTATCTTAGTGGGATTCTCTGTATTTTTCAAATTTGAATGTTGGCCTGTCTTGCTAGGTCTGGGAAGTTCTCCTGAATAATATCCGGAAGAGTGTTTTCCAACTTGGTTCCATTCTCCTCGTCAGTTTCGGGCACACCAATCAAACATTAGTTTGGTCTTTTCACATAGTCCCATATTTTTTGAGGATTTGTTTGTCTGTTTTCTTTTTTTTTTAATTCTCTTTTCTCTAAGCTTGTCTTCATTATTTATTTCATTAAGTTGATCTTCAATCTCTGATATCTTTTCTTCCACTTGATTGATTCAGTTATTAATAATTGCATATGCTTCAAGAAGTTCTCATACTGGGTTTTTCAGCTCCATAAGGTCATTTCTCTTCTTCTCTAAACTGGTTATTCTAGTTAGTAATTCCACTAGCCTTTTATCAAGGTCCTTAGCTTTCTTGCATTGGCTTAAAGCACGCTCCTTTAGCTCGGAGGAGTTTGTTATTACCCCCCTTCTGAAGCCTACTTCTGTCAATTTGTCAAACTCATTTTCCATCCAGTTTTGTTCCCTTGCTGGTGAGGACTTGTGATCCTTTAAAGGAGAAGAAGTGTTCTGGTTTTTGGAATTTTCAGCCTTTCACACTGGTTTTTCCTCATCTTCATGGATTTATCTACCTTTGGTCTTTGATGTTGGTGACCTTGGATGGGGTTGCTGTGTGAACACCCTTTTGTTTATGTTGATGCTATTGCTTTCTGTTTGTTAGTTTTCCTTCTAGCAGTCAGAATCCACTGCTGCAGATCTGCTAGAGTTTACTTGAGGTCCACTCCAGATCCTTTTTTCCTGGGTATCAGCAGCAGAGGCTGCAGAACAGAAAAGATTGCTACCTGTTCCTTCCTCTGGAAGCTTCTTCCCAGAGGGTTACTTGCCAGATGCCAGCCAGAGCTCTCCTCTATGAGGTGTCTGTTGACCCCTGTTGAGAGATGTCTCACAACCAGAGGCACAGGGGTCAGAGACCCACTTGAGGAGGCAGTCTGTCTTTTAGCAGAGCTCAAGCACTGTGCTGGGGGATCTGCTGCTCTCTACAGAGCTGGCCAGCAGGAATGTTTAAGTCTGCTGAAGCTGTACCCACAGCTGCCCTTTCCTCCAGGTGCTCTGTCCCAGGGAGATAGCAGTTTTGTCTATAAGCTTCTGACAGGCTGCTACCTTTCTTTCAGAGATACCTGGCTCAAGAAAGAGGAATTTAGAGAAGCAATCTGGCTACAGTGGCTTTGCCAAGCTGCAGTGGGCTTTGCCCAATTCAAACTTCCCAGTGGCTTTGTTTACACAGTGGGGAGACAACTGCACACTCAAGCCTCAGTAATGGCAGACATCACTCCTTCCACCAAGCTTGAGCATCCCAGGTTGACTTCAGACTACTGTGCTGGCAGTGAGAATTTTAAACCAGTGAATCTTAGCTTGCTGGGCTCCATGGTGGTGGGATCTGCTGAGGTAGACCACTTGGCTCCCTGGCTTCAGCCCCCTTTCCAGGGGAGTGAACAGTTTTGTCTCACTGGTGTTCCAGTCACTATGGCATAGCAAGAAAACTCCTGCAGCTAATTCAGTGTCTGCCCAAATGGCTGCCCAAGTTTGTGCTTGAAACCCAGGGCTGTGGTGGCGTAGATACCTGAGGGAATCTCCTGGTTTGCAGGTTGTGCAGATGTGGGAAAAGCATAGTATCTAGGTTGGAATGGACCATTCCTCAAGGCACAGTCCTTCAGGGCTTCCCTTGGCTAGGGAAGGGAGTTCCCTGACTCCTTACACTTCCCAGGTGAAATGATGTCCCATGCTGCTTCAGCTCACCCTCTATGGGCTGCACCCACTGTCTAATCAGTCCTAATTAGATGAGCTGGGTACCTCAGTTGGAAATGCAGAAATCACCCACCTTCTGTGTTGATCTCCCTGGGAGCTGCAGACTGGAGCTGTTCCTATTCAGCCATTTTGCCAGCTACTTCCAAAGTGTTATTATTGACAAGTAAGGTCTTACTACTGCCATTTTGTTCCTTGTTCTCTGGTTGTTTTAAGACATCTCTCTCTCTTCTTTTCTTACTATCTTCCTTTGTGGTTAAATGGAGGTACATTTTAGTTTGTTCCTTTTTATTTTCCATGAGTCTTTTATAGGTTTTTGCATTGAAGTTATCATGAGGCTATTTTTTAAAATTTTATAGCAAGTTATTTTAAAGAGATGACAACTTAGATTACAAACAAAAGAATATAACAAAGGCAAAGACAAACACACAAACATTCTACACTTTAACTCCATTTCTACCTATCTCCCATATTTTTACTTATAGTTATCTCAATTTACATACTATTATAGTACCTATCCCTTAACAGGTTGCTGTGGCTATTATTGTTTTTGATAGATTAATCTTTTGGGCTTCACACTGGTTATGAGGAATTGCATATGACAAAAACAGTGATAGGATATTCTGAGTTTGTCTATATACTTAATTTTCATCAATGGGTTTTATACCTTGAAAAGTTTCCTTTCACATGTTAGTGGTTTTTACTTTCAGATTGAAGAAGTCCCTTTAGTATTTTTTACAAGAAAGGATTCGTGGTGCTGAATTTTCTCAGCTTCTGTTTGTCTAGAAAAGATTTTATCTCTCTTCATATTTGAATTATAATTTTGCTGGATAAAGAATTTGCTCATGGCAGCTTTTTTTCTTTTTAGCACCCTGAAATGGTGTGCCACTCCCTCCTGCTTTGTATGTTTCTATTGAAAAGTCTGTTGCATGACAAATTGGAACTCCTTTAGATGTTATTTGCATCTTTCTTTTGCTGCTTTTAGAATCTTATCTTTGTCCTTGACATTTGAGAATTTGAGAGTTATATGTTTGGGGTAGCCTTATTTTGGGTTGAATCTGTTTAGTGTTCTAAGATTTTCCTGTACCTGGATATTTATAGTTTAAATTTTAGACCATTTTCTATTATTTGTTTAAATAAGCTTTCTTTCCTTTGTTCTTGTTCAGCCCCTCTTGAATACCATTAATTTGTTGGGGACCAGCCCAGACACAACATAGAGGAAGTAATGAGGGTCAGTGGAGACAAAGAAATTAAGAGAAAAGAGTAAGAGTGCATAAAGGTGGGCTCCCAGGGGACACACGCAAGTAGGAGGATGTGAAGGCCCCAAGCACTGGAGACCCGCACAATTTATTGAGTGTTCAAACAAAGAAGCATGTGTTCAGGGATGTGGTGGGTGAAAAAGAAGTGAAGCATCAAGCAGATGATCTAAAGCTGTGGTGGTTTGGCATCTCCTTTGAAGGTATAGAGCATGCTCTACTTAGATACAACCAGTAAACAGATCAGGAAAAGGCTGCAGCTAGAGCCAGCAAGTCTGACCACATTCTGGTGCTTCAAAGAGGTCTTCCTTGCTTTGAGCACAGAGCATGGTCTTTCATTAACTCCCATCCTGTGCCAGATAAGCAGGTCATGCATCAACCCTTTTCCCAACATAATTCTTGGATTAGGTCTTTTAAGGTAATTTTTTAATATCTTGCAGGCAGTCTTTGCACCTTTTCATTCTTTCTTCTTTTTTCTCCTATGACTGTGTATTTTCTAATAGCAGGCCTTTGAGCTCATTCATTGGTTCTTTGGCTTAGTTCATTTTGCTATTTAAAGCCTCTAGAGTTCTTCAGTTCAGCATATGAGATTTCTGTATGTGGGTTTTTTTTAATTTTAATCTCTTTGTTCAGCTTTTCTGATAAACTTCTGAATTGCTTTTCTGTGTTATCTCAGAGATCACCAAATTTCTTTAAAATTGCTATTTTAATTCTTATCCAGAGACCTCACCAATCACTTTCTTGTTAGGGTCAGTCATTGGATTTTTCCTTTGTCCTTTTTAGGAGTTTGTGGTTCCTTGTTTGCTATTATTTCTTATGAGTTTGTGTCTATGTCTTTGCATTTAAGGGTTGGTTATTAATCCCCAAATTCTCTGACTGACTTGTTTTGGTTTTCATTGAGTATATTTTCTTAGCAAATCTTTATCTCCTTTTCAGCTCTAGACGGTACCTTAAACCCACCTTTGCCATGGCTCTATTAAATAGTTGGAGCATGTCCTGTTCCAAACAGGGGAGGTCCCAAAGGGATGATCTGGCAGTGTGGAAAGACTGGCTAAGGGTTTATGCCCACGGACCTGTGGATCATACCTCCTACAGCATAGTGCCTCTGAACAGCCACTATGATTTGGTGTCTCCTTCGGCCAAATTGCAAAGCAGAGTCTCTGGGGTTGGGGATGGTAGTCCCACCTGCCCTCTTTGTCTCTTCCACCTTCTAGGGTTCCCTGTCAGGAGACTTTCTTTTTTTTTGGCCTTAAACCAAATATCCTATATTTCTCTTTTGGTCACTCATGATGCTTCCTATGGTTTGAGGGGAAAAAAAGTCTCCTGACAGGGAACCCAAGAAGGTGGAAAAGATAATTGACTACCTCAATTTAACTTCTTCCAGTGAAGAAACTGTGAGTTAAGTAGTTGAGTGGAGATTTTCTGTGTGTTGGTGCTGAGCAGAATGTGGGGAAGGGTAATGCAAATGTAAAAATCTTATTCTTCTTCCGTCTACTCATTTTTCTACTTCTCAATTGGCCTGTGAACTGTCTCATCCTCATATATGAGCTTTGTGTTGTTGCTGGTAAAAATCTCAGTGTTATATATTTTAGTTTTCTGTGACAGGGAGTGAAGCCAACTTATCTCTACACCACCATTTTGGAAGCAGAAGACCCTCTATATTTAAACTTCTGAAGACCAAAATCACAGATAAAATATCAAAGACATACAGAGTAACAATCAATTATATATATATATATATATATGTGTGTGTGTGTGTGTGTGTGTGTGTGTGTGTGTGTATATATATATATATATAACCTAAAGAGGAACATACTTCTTGTCAGACACTGTGCAAGCAAGATGATGGAGTGACATCTTCAAAGTGTGCAAGGAAAACACTGTCACCCATAATTCTATGTGCAGTAAAAGTATCTTTGAAAATGAGGGTAAAATAATTTTTCAGGCTTCAAAACTTAGACAATTCATTTCTAGCAGGCTTACGTTACAAAAAATATTAAAAGATATTCTTCAGGCATAAAGAATGTTATACAAGACATAAACTTATGAACATCTTTTACAATGTCTCTTGTAAAAATTCTCAACAATATATTAAAAAATAAAATACAGAAATATATTTAAAAGATAATAGATTATGAACACATGGTGTTATTCCCAAGATAGGAAGGTTGGCTCTACATTTGAAAATCAATTAATGTAATTCACAGATTAAGAGAGTAAAAAAAAAAAAAAGGCAACGTTGGATTGTAATTAGAACAGTCAGCATGAGCATAAAGAATTTTTATATAGATAGATAAATAGAAAAAATATAGATATGTGTGTATTTATTTATATATCTGTGGGGTTTTTTTTTTAGCTTTGTCTCCTGAGGGGGTGGGCATTGGACCAATGACACACCAGAGCAATGTGCACACATAATACCTAGACCTTGATTTCTAAATAGCATTTTCCACCAAAAGGAACTAATGCACCTGGAGAAAAGGCTAATTTCAGGACAAGGGAAGAAAAATATATATATGTAATGAACACAGAACATCTTCCCGTGCCAGAAGGTAAAGAAGTGCTAAAAGAATGATATCAAAAAGATACAGGAGTCTACTACAGGTTAAATCTGGGGAAATTTAAGCCTCAAAATAAGTCATTGTGATAGAGATTATAACCCACTAAGTAGTCAAATCCATGTGTCCCGGGGAGGGGAACATCACACACTGGGGCCTGTTAGAGGGTGGAGGGATTGGGGAAAGATAACATGAGGAGAAATACCTTATGTAGGTGATGGAGGTATGGATGCAGCAAACCACCATGGCATGTATACACGTATGTAACAATCCTGCACGATCTGCACATGTACCCCAGAACTTAAAGTATAACAAAAAAATCCATGTGTCCATGCTGATATGAATACATAAATCAACAGTCAATAAATGGGGAGAGGAAAACTTCTTTACAATAGAATAGCAACTAGTAATTATAGAAAGATAGAATTAGAAAATCATCAATAGTTGCCAAAAATTCATGTGTGAAAGCATTCTGAGCTGAAAATTCAAATAGCCTCAAAGTATCTTCCATGATCAATTTATTAATTATAGGGGAAGATAGTAAAGTTACAGTGGAGGAATCTTATAACTCTAATGTTCCAATAACTGCCTCCAAACACACACAAATAGACACACACACAATTAGATGTCAGATGCCTTCTTGCATCTATATTCAAAAGCCTCAGAATTTTATTTACATGAAAAAATCACCTTCAAGATGTGAAACTCATCATTAACTATTAATAGGTAAATGTTGAGCTTTACCTGTATGTCAGGCTTCAGGATCTCATGGTTGCATTAAGCTTCTTTTATCTAGTTGCTTCCTAAGCATGGTTCCCACACCCAACTTCCAAGGCTACTGCTTGGCTTCTAGGGCTTTAGACATTGCATTCCTATTTCAGGAAAAATGAAAGAGGAACATTCAAAAAGAGCACAACCCCTCTCTTTAACAGCACGTCCCAGTAGATGCAAACACCCCTTTGGCCAGAACCTAGTCATTTGGTTTCATCTAGGTATGAGGATGGTTGAGGACTATAATCATTACTTGGGCTTCCATGTGCCTAACAAAAAGTTAAAATGGGAAAAAATTTTTGCAGTCTACCCATCTGACAAAGGGCTAATATCCAGAATCTACAAAGAACTGAAACAGATTTACAAGAAAAAAACAAACAAGCCCATTCAAAAGTGGGCAAAGGATATGAACAGACACTTTACAAAAGAAGACATACGTGAAGCCAACAAACATATGAAAAAATGCTCATCATCACTGGTCAT
>PVKV010040661.1:0-12067 GCA_004027835.1 Alouatta palliata
TGATGGCGCTGTCCTCCCTCCCCCAGCAGGACTGTCCTCTGATGGCGCTGTCCTCCCTCCCCCAGCAGAACTGTCCTCTGATGGCGCTGTCCCCACGCCCCCAGCAGGACTGTCCTCTGATGGCGCTGTCCTCCCTCCCCCAGCAGGACTGTCCTCTGATGGCGCTGTCCCCACGCCCCCAGCAGGACTGTCCTCTGGGAGTTAGGCTCCTGTGGTCTGCAGCTCCCATGCTCCCTCCCCATCTCGGCCCCACCTCCCACCTGCCTGCTCCATTGAGCATTTTCCAAGTTCCTCCATGACCAGCCAGCCCTGGACCTGGGGACAGAGCAGGGCCCTGACCTTGAGAAGACCGCGGGCTGGTGGATCCCCAGCCTCTCCCACATCTGGTCCTTCCTGGGGAGCCCCTCCAGTCCCCACCAGCTGACGGTGAACCCCACTCCCACTTTCAGACTCCTCATCCGGGTTCCCGCTGCCATGCCACCTGGCTGTGGTGGCCCAAGTGGCTCGGCTACCTCTCTCTGTGCCCGGAGTGAGGAACCCCCTGCTTGCGTGGGTGGCACCCACTGTAGGCGTGACAATGTCTGGAGCACACGCCGTCAGGGAAAGTCACCCCTCCAGCGGCAGATCCACTCTGCTGTGTGTCATCCCTGAGCTCAGCCACCGGAGCAGGAGGGAACGCCGGCCAGGTGAGTGCTCTGACTCCCTCCACCTTCACTGGTGCATACGCGACCCGCCTCAGTGACACACCCTGGTCTAGAGCCCTGCACGTGGCCATGGGGGCCTGCTCCACAGGCCCCTGAATTCGCAGAAGCTCAGTGACACAGATGGCCTTTACCTCAACAGAACCACGTGCACTGGCACAGCTATGTAGAGTCCCCGCCCAGCACCCACGCCCCGCCAGAGCAGTGGCCCGGAGCCAGGCTGAGAAGCCACTCAGCCTCAGCAGCTGGAACACAATTGCGCTCGGAGCCAGGCTGGGGCACCACGGCACGCTCGGAAGCGGCATCGCTGGTGGTGGAACTGAAGTCCACGTAAAGGAAGCATTTCTAGAGTTTGCTGGTCATTTCATCTCACCCTCTAAGATACAACCTTAGCCCTAAAATACGGGTGCCAGACACAGGCTGTGTCCACAGGTGCAGTGCCTCGCCCACGTGTGCGCTGACGGCATGGCCCCAGGGAAGCGGCAGGACCGTGACCAGGCCCAGAGCACCCCTGCAGCCGGCGCAGGAGCGGAAACCACATTCACCAGGGCAGCTGCGACGTGCCTTCCGGAACCTACCTGCGCGGCCCGCAGCCCCTGCAAAGGCACTGATGGCACTTGTCTACCCCTCACCCCGCTGTGGCTCTGTCCAGAACTCCACAACTTCATGCAAACCGCAACCAGGTTAAAATGTGGGTCCACCTCACCAGAGGACAGGGCTGGGTGAGAACGCTAATCCCCAACCCCAGGGCCTCTCACCCCAGGGCTGAAAGGCGGGCGTGGCGAAACACACGGCCAGCGGAGGAGGCGCGCCGGGGAAGCTGTGTGTGCAGGGACAACGGATGGGAGCAGACTCATCATCTGCCAGGAAAGCCCGGCACACACTTCCCTCCTCACGGCTGCCACATCAGGCGGGTGTGGTGTGACGCCCCGTCCACCTTGTGGGTGCTCAGGCCACAGCAAGATGAGCCGGGCAGTCAGTGAACTCCTGGAAAGCGTGGCTCCGCAGCCCACAGTACCGGGAGCCGTCCCAAGGACGCACCTGTCTGGAGGTTCCTTGGAAGGAATTTCCCAACCTTGACAACTTCAACGAGGAGAGCATTCTCTTCTGACTCGAAAGTTTGCCGAAAGAGGACGGTGGGTGAGGGGGGCACCGTGGTTGGCCAGACCCTGCTGGCGTGGGGCAGGCCGAGGGCCCTGTGGCCTGGTGGCAGGGTAGGGGACAGGCATCCCTGGACCCAGGTCCTGATGTAGGAGGCCTAGGCCTCGCAGGCCCACAGCCCTGCCCACTCCTGAGCAGCACCCGCGTTGGGCCGAGCCGTCCAGATGGGCTGACCACGAATGAGGATCTCCAGGCACTTCCTCACCTCTGCTGCCTCCCTGACACCAAACACGCCGAGAAAACTGGGCCACCAGCATTTGGTCTGAAACACCACTGGGTTTCCACACTGGCTTCATTTTGTTGAAACTAACACCCATCAAGCTGGGTTACATGTGAAGCTTTGAAGGAAAAAGCTTTTCACCGGGTACATTTCTACAGGTAACTGCCCAGCCTCATAACCGGAAAATTCAGGGCATCCATCTCTCAACTGTGCCTCCTGACGACCCCCACGAGGCCACACAGCTACCTGGCCTGCGCACGCCCACTAGGGCGAGGGGCAAGCAGAGCGGGGTCTGTGGACGCGTCGGAGCCACTGTGCTGCTCATTCTTGTTTCTCCCCTCACCGGGACCCTCAGCAAGCCTAGCTCTGCCCCAAGGGGGAAGCTGGGCCCAAGCGGCTGGCATGGGACGGCCTCATCCTGCCCAGCTTTCCCAAGGCCTGCCCAGCCCTCGGCAGCTGAGACCAAGAATGGGCCTGTCTGGGACTTGAAACAAGTGGGTTTTTTTTTTTTTTTTTTGAGCCGGAGTCTTGCTCTGTCCCCCAGGCTGGAGTGCAGTGGCGCAATCTCGGCTCACTGTAACCTCCGCCTCCCAGGTTCAAGCCATTCTCCTCCCTCAGCCTCCCGAGTAGCTGGGATTACAGGCGCCTGCCACCACGCCCAGCTAATTTCTGTATTTTTAGTAGAGACGGGGTTTCACCATGTTGGCCACGCCGATTTCAAACTCCTGACTACATTGGCTTCCCAAAGTGCTGGGATTACAGGTGTGAGCCACCGCACCTGGCCGGTAAATGGGTTTTTAAAGCTAGGCAGTATACAGGCTGTATCTTCTCTAAATTTCATTGCAAGAAAGCAAAGGAAGGATTTAGAGGAGCTCTGTTATAAACAGAGGGCTGAAATGCCTGGCCCCACCCAGGCCCTGTGCCAGGCTCGGTGCAGCACAGCTGCACAGACTCACGGCACCAGCAATGCCCTGGATGGGCAGCCTGGCAACAGAAGCCCAACATGGCACTTCTACCTGGGACAGGAGCCGCCCACACCAGACACTCCAGAACCGCGGACCCCAGCACCTGCGGCGTCGTTGGGGCCATTCTTGATAGCCCCAGCTCCCCCTGAACCCGAGTGAGGCTGCCACGAAGCAGAGGTCCCGCAGCAGGAGCCACTGTGGATGGGGGGCCGCGATCCACAGGGTGGGCGCTGGAGGCTGCTGAATGCTGTCAACAGCAGGGAACCTGCACCGCAGGGGAATCAGAGGGGGGTCCATGAAGGCAACTTCACCTCAGGTCCTAATCACGCGACAGGGAGCTGTGGCTATCACCTGCTCGACAGACCCCCAACACCTTCTGGGGCAGTCACAGCTTTGGGTTCCCAGACGGGCAAGGAAATCAACCTCTCAGGAGCAGAAGCCCGCAGGGAGATGCCCGAGCACATAGGGGCTGTCCTGTCCCCGCCCTCAAACCCAACAGCAACACGGGAAGCAGGTCAGGCACGGAGGAAGGCCCTCGAGGCCACCAACTCCTGCCCCCTTTCCAGGCATGGCAAAGGCACAGGACCGCGACCAAAATGAACATGGCTATGCTGACAGGTACCAAGAGGCTTTTCTTTTTTTGAGATAGGGTCTTGCTCTGTCACCCAGGCTGGAGTGCAGTGGCACGATCTCAACTCACTGCAGCCTCGACCTCCCAGGTGCAAGCAATCCTCCCATCTCAGCCTCCTGAGTAGCTGAGACTACAGGCATGCACCACCACATGGGGCTGATTTTTTGTATTTTTTGTAGAGAGGGGTCTCACTACGTTGCCCAGCTTGGTCTCAAACTCCTGAGCTCAAGCGATCCACCCACCTTGGTCTCCTGAAGTTCTGGGATTACAGGTGTGCATCACCACACCTGGCCCCAGTAGGCTTTTCTTTTCTCAGGGATCTCCTGAAACAGGGTCTTGCTCTGTCGCCCATGCTGGAGTGCAGCATCCGGATGATGGTTTACTGCAGCCTTGACCTCCTGGGCTCCAGTGATCCCTGCCTCAGCCTCCTGAGTAGCTGACACTACAGCTGCATGCCACCTTGCCCTGCTGATTTTTGCATTGTTTTATGGAAATAGGGTCTCACTGTTGCCCAGGCTAGTCTCGAACCCCCGGGCTCAAGTGATCCTCCTGCTGATCCTCGGCTTCCCAAAGTGCTGGGACTCCAGGCGTGAGCCACCACGCGCCCAACCTCCCGAAACATCTTAACAGGAAAGACGCGTGAGCTCATGTGAAGCCTGCCGTCGGGGCAACTCCTTTACCTGTATCCACACCTGCAGGGCTGGGATGTACTGGGGTCAGCCCAGCCCCCCGGGACATTCTCAGCTGGGGACTTTGCTTTTCCCTAGAGGATGAAAATGGAAATGCAGAGCCCTGAGCACCCTGTCCAGGGCTGTGCTTTCAGCTGAAGGTGTCCAGGAAGGCTGTGGGGCCCAGCCCACAGCTTCAGGAAGGGCAATTTCACACCCAGCAGTGCAGGAAAGGAAACAGGTATGAGGCCCACAAACCATGTACTTTGAACCCGCAGAATAAAAGATTTAGTTGCCATTTAAAAAACGAAACACAGACTGGTGGCTCACGCCTGTAACCCCAGCACCTTCGGAAGCCAAGGAGGCTGGATTACTTGAGGTTGGGAGTTCGAGACCAGCCTGGCCAACATAGCGAAACCCATCTCTACTAAACATAAAAATTGGCCAGGCACAGTGGCTCACACCTGTAATCCTAACACTTTGGGAGGCCGAGGCAGCTGGATCACCTGAGGTCAGGAGTTTGAGACCAGCCTGGCCAACGTGGCAAAACCCCATCTCTACAAAAATTAGCCGGGCGTGGTGGCAGGCACCTGTAATCCCAGCTACCAGGGAGACTGAGGCAGAAGAATAGCCTGAACCCAGGGATGGAGGTTGCAGTGAGCCCAGATTGTACCACTTCACTCCAGCCTGGGTGACAGAGTGAGACTCCGTCTCAAAAACAAACAAAAAATTAGCCAGGTGTTGTGGCATGCGCCTGTAATCCCAGCTACTCGGGAGGCTGAGGCTCAAAAATCACTTCAACCCAAGAGGTGGAGGCTTCAGTGAGCCGAGATCGAGTTACTTCACTCCAGCCTGGGCAACAGAGTGAGATTCTGTTTCAAAAAAAAAAAGAAAAAAAGAAACACAGGCAAAATAATAGTGAAAGAGTGTAGCACAAATGCTGAGAATGCTTTCTGCTGCTTCAGGGATGTATTTATAACCGCTTTCCAGAGACGGGGTCTTGTTCTGTCACTCAGGCTAGAGAGCAGTGGTGCGATCACAGCTCACTGCAGCCTCAAACTCCTGGCTGGGCTCAAGAGAGCCTCCCACCTCAGTGCGGCTACACGACTATCTTCACATAGGCTTAGACAGATGTGAGATCCACTACTTTTAAAAATCATTTTTAATATTTCTGCCCAATGGCTTAAGCTAAATTTCGTTTTAAATCTAAATATCAAAAAAAAATGAAAAGACCTATATGCACGAAAAGAAACATTTTTCCAAAAACATTCTTAGCTACCATGTACCAGAACTCAGCTAAGGTTCCCACACAGGGTGGGCAGGGCAGGGCAGGGGATGGGGCTGCTTCAGAAGAGGAGCTGAAAACAAACAGCTCAGGACTGACTGCCCCCAACAAGAATCATGAGCAGAGTTTACAAAAAACAAAAACTCAGTTTCTCATTTTAAAACACAGGTAATGTTTTAAAAAAAGAAATGGAAAAAAAAAGGAGGAGGCCAGAGGCAGGCGGGAGCTGCCATGCTCAGGCCCAGCACCTGTGTCCCAGGAATACGGGCTCAGCTCCAGTCCCTTAAATACAATACAACACGAGGCTTTGCCAACCAAACGTGGCCACAAGACCGCCCACGTGCTGCCGTGGCCCTGGCGCCCGCCCCGGAGCGGAGCAGCGAGCACGGAGCCGGGGGATGCAGCCTCCCAGGGAGGCACGGGCTTCTT
Source organism: Alouatta palliata (assembly GCA_004027835.1). NCBI lineage: Eukaryota > Metazoa > Chordata > Mammalia > Primates > Atelidae > Alouatta > Alouatta palliata. The sequence goes on from PVKV010040661.1 coordinate 6,061, forward strand.
CCACAGCACCAAGAAAAGACCAAGACAGGAAATAGGAAAAGGGACTTTATTTCTTAAAGAAAAGTCATCTGTGAGTGACTAGTTAAATTAGCATGCCTGACATTAACACTCTGGGTTGAAACCTGCCTCCTTCAAATAACAAATAACACGTGGACTCTCCAAGCAAACATCTAGGGGGCAGTTCAAGTAGCAACTCGAGAGCCCAGAGGAGCACAGGAGGAAGCCAGCACTCTGCTTCCTGGCGCCACAACCACTTTTTTGTAAACACCTGTCAGATGCTAAAACACGGCCTGACACACTACCGTCACTGAAGTTTATAAGCAATCAGATCAGACAGCAGGAGCAGCCGCGGCGCCACCAACAGCCCAGGGCCGAGGAGCTGAAGTGAGTTTCCAGGCGACGTCCACTCTGCCCGGTCGTGGGCTGCGCTGGGGGCTGCTGTGGCCGGACAGCCGAGTGGAGCAGCGCCACCTACGTGCGATTTAGTGTCTGGAAGATTCTAGAGATCTGCAGCATGACGGGACCCGTTTCTGGATCGTTCATCCACTGGGTGCTGTTCAGCGGGTTCTCCAGCATGTCTTCAAATGCTGCAGGAGAAACAGAGCCAGCCTGAGAGCCCACGCCCCCAACTCAGCCCACAGGCCCCGGCGTGACTCCTCTTCCACAGCTTCCTAATAGAGAGGGTGTGTCTCCAGTGCAGAGGCCACACAGAGCTCCCTGCTAACTGTGCACTCTCGGCCTGAAACCCCCCCAGCTCGGTCAGATGCGCCGATCAAATCAGGAGATCCAATCACAATCACGCACTCAGTTTCTGGCGGGCAGGCAGCGTGCCTGTGGGTGCTCATGGCAGCCGCCAGGGCTCAAAAATCTCCCCCAACAACTCAACTTCCAGTCCCACCCCGAGAAGGTCACCAGATGCAGACAAGACATAAAATGGCACTGCTGCAAAGTTAACAATACATTGGAAAACTGTAATGCTCAGCCTGAGAAAAATGACTTCTTTAAAAAACCAGCATGTTAAAAACGCAGCACGGCACTTCCTCTGAATGAAAACGGGGCTCTCACAACCAGCTTTATACAACTGCTTCCCCGAGCAGCTGCCTTGTAGCAAACAACTCTCCGCTCCCCACACTGCGAAGGAGCACACCGTCTTGCTGGCTGCCGGCCCCTCTGCCTCATCGACGGCTCCACTCTGACCTGACACCCACGGGAGCACTTACAGGCTCCAGGCAAAGTGCTCACTACAGGAATTCACAGCCATTCACGGCCCAGGAGCCAGTGGCTGAGCAGAGCTCAGACTGAACCTGACCTGGCTCTGTTCATGACTGGACAACCCCCAGGCCCTAAAGCAATCCCTTGGTGTTCCAATTAAAAGTCTCTAAAAACCACTTCAAAATCTCAGAAAGAGACCAAGAAAGATAACGCCAACCTGGTGTCTCCAAGAACAAACTATAAGGTACAAAACAGCTGCTCCCCACACAGGGCGGAGAACTTAGTCTCCTCTCAACAAACAGCAACATACATTCTGGAAGGATCAAAGAGATGAACAAAAAGATGAAGAAAGGGCGATAAATATGAAAAACCACACAGATGATTATTTATCTGAGGAAGGACTTTCCTTTTTTAAATTTTTTTTGAGATAGAGTCTCGCTTTGTTGCCCAGGCTGGAGTGCAATGGAGTGACCATGGCTCACTGCAGCCTTGAACGCTCAGGCTCAAGTGATCCTCCCGCCTCAGTCTCCTGAGTAGCAGGCGTGCCACCACACCTGGCTGATCTTTTCTTTTTCTTTTTTTTTTCAGACAGAGTCTTGCTCTGTTGCCCAGGCTGGAATGTAGTGGTCCACCTAGGATCACTGCAACCTTTGCCTTCCAGGTTCAAGTGATTCTCCTGCCTCAGCCTCCTGAATAGCTGGGACTACAGGTGCACACCACCACATCCGGCTAATTTTTGTATTTTTAGTACAGATGGGATTTTACTATATTGGCCAGGCTGGTCTCGAACTCCTGACCTTGTGATCTGCCCGCCTCAGCCTCCCAAAGTGCTGGGATTACAGGTGTGAGCCATAGCGCCCAACCCATTTTTTTTTTTTTTTTTTAAGAGAGAAAGTCCTGCTATGTTACCCAGGCTGGTCTTGAACTCCTGAGCTCAAGCAATCCTCTCGCCTCAGCCTCCCAAAGTGCTAAGATTACAGGCATGAGCCACCATGCCTAACCTGAGGAAAGACTTTCTTCTGTATATCTTAATTTTTGTACGTCAGAGAATGCCACACAAAATTAGAGGGCAAAAAGTTTACAAAAGGCAACAAAGGTAGATGTCCCTAACATACAAGAAGCTATTAAGAAAGCTCTAAGGTTAATATTGCAATGGAGAAACAGATGGGCCAGGCGCAATGGCTTACGCCTACAATCCCAGCACTCTGGAAGGCAGAGGTGGGAGGCTCGCTTGAAGCCAGGAGTTCAACCTAAGCAAAAAACACAAGATCCCATCTCAACAACAACAACAAAATTAGCTGGGCGTGGTGGTTGTGTGCCTGTAGTCACAGCTACCTGGGAGGATGACGACTTGAGCCCAGGATGTCAGGGCTGCAGTAAGCTGTGACTGCACCACTGCACTCCAGCCTGGGTGACAGAGCAACACCCTATCTCCAAAAAAGGAAAGAAAAAAAAAAAACAGATGACAGGCATAGGCAATACGTAAAAGAAGAAAAGCAATGGCTAACAGAAAATATCCAACACTGCCAATAACTAAAAGGAATACAAATTAAAACAATGGGGGTCTTGTCTATGATATGGAGGTAGGCGAGTGTGTGTGCTGGGGGCAGCTCTTGCATGGGCACTGGCGCCATCACTGCACTCTAGCCTGGGTCACAGAGCAAGATCCTGTTTCTATTAGAAAAAGAAAAAGAAAAGATTTTTGGACAGACCGCAAGGCAGCACACACTAATATCCTAAGGTATACAAATAGCAGGAGAGCTAGGAGGAATATGCTTTCAGTGTGAAAGGAATCACTAAGAATAAAAATGAACTCACAAAAGACCATTCTCAGGTTTTAGAATTTGGGTACAAAGAAGATCCCTACCTCACACCGCACACATACTTCTGGGTAGATTATGGACTTAAAATGAGAGAAACTTCAACATTTTGGGAAAAAAAATAAAGGAAAATGTGTTTCTGACTTTGGGATAGGAGGGTTTTCTTTAAAGGTTCACATTCTAAAAGAAAACACAGACACACTTAAGGACATTAAAACACAGAATTCTGCCCATCGGCATGAGTAAATAAGTCAGAAACTAAACAACAGCATCTGCAGCACAAATAATGGGGAAAGGTCAGCATCTAGGAGGTGAAGACCTTTCTGAATGAATAAGAAAACAATCCAAGACAAAAGCAGGCCAAATGCTGAGTGGAAGCCCTCTCACGGCCGAGGTCCTACAGGTGGCCAATATGCTTCTGAAAGAAGGCCAGCCTTTAATCAAGATCAGGGTATGGCTGTCATAGCACCAGAGACACCTCCAGCCTACTCGGTTAGCAAAGGCCCTCCCAATGTCCAGGGCCTTGGCCCGTGGGGACCAACAGGAACCCTGCAATCCCAGCCCTAGGTATTCGGCCTAGAGAAACCCTCATCCCAGCTCCCTGGGAATGGGAACACTAAGAGCAGCACCACATGCAGACAACAACCCAAGGACCGTCAAATCCCCGGTGCCTTCCATCAACAAATTACTCCACAACTCCCACAAAGAATGCAGTCAGTCAGTTACAGAGGCCTGTTTGAAATGTGATTCTCCTTACACAAAAGCAGCAACAAATGAGACACTGTTTGAGGAGACACAAATACAAGAAAACTCTGCAGGGAAGCAGAGAGGTAAACCGTGGCAACAGTGATGGCCACGCTGGAGGGAGGGATAAGGTGTGTGGGGGAGGGGTACCACAGGCCCAGAGCTGAATGGTAGATACATGGCTATTATTTTTATTCTTTAAAGTTATAGCATCATATATACTTTTGTATATAGGTATCTCGCAATAAAAATAAACAATTACCAGTGAAGTCCCTGACAAAGAGTAAGACCAAAAGCCCAAACCACCTTGTCCTCACGTGAGTTCCTAAGCTGCTGGTGCAGTCTCCACCCTGCTGGCCCTCAGAAAGCCACTGGCACCAGTTTTCTGAAACCTGTATCAGAGTCATCGCACAGGAGACAGTCACATTGCAATCAGAACCTGACCTGCAGGCCCCACAGTGACACAGCAGAGCTACACCTGCGGGTTGCCAAGATGCATGGCAGGACATGCCACCAGGGCACAGCGGTCCTCAGCGCGGGATCCTCCGCGTCGCCTCCGAGGCACCTGCGTGTCCTGCAAGGGAACAGCCAGCCTCCCCACCTCGAGTTAGCGTGAAGAAGGTGCACATACCTAGCAAGGTTTTCGGGTTGGTCAGCCCCAGCTGCACCACTGGGTTATCCAGGATGGCCTGAAAGAGAGGACTGTCGGGGTCGATGCCCTTGTCCAGCTCCTCCGGGGAGGGCTTCCGGTCCCCCAGTAGCCACTCGCACTGCAAAGTCAAGAGCACCAATGCCACCGTTAGCCCTTCAGTGCCTCTGTAAGACACCACCAGCAGCAAGCACGACGGCTGCTCCAGCACCCTTCTGTGAGTTCCTGCTGAGGCCCCGAGGCTGCTTTCACGGGAAGGGACCCTACCATGAAGACAAACCCAGCCCACATTCACTGCTGTGCATGTCAGACCAGGCCAGAGAGAGAAGGAGGAGCCAGTCTGCTTTTCTTTGCAGACCCTGGCGTTGCAGAGATCACTGACTGCTGCCGCTTCCCTGGTTACCTGGGCCAGCATGGTCCACCCAGGAGTGTTGGGAAGATAATGAATAAACGTACCAAGAGCCCAGCTTGCCTGTGGTCCTGTTACTGGCAGTCAGTAGTGCTGGAGACAGCAGGATACTGCTCCTCATCTCCGTCTTGGAGTTGTGAGCTGCCAGCTCCGCTGGTTAGTGGGGGGTGGTGCTGGCCACCACGGGGCCCTCCCCGGGCAGAGCTCCATCAGCCCAGCTGGCACACAGGCACAGGATGGGAATCGTTCTTAGAGTCAGTTTAATAATATAAATGGGCTGGGTGTGGTGGCTCATGCATGTAATCCCAGCACTTCAGAAGCCAAAGCAGGAGGATCAATTAAAGCCAGGAGTTAAAGACCGGCCTGAGCAACAAAGGGAGATTTCATCTCTAAAAAACTAAAATCAGCCAAGCGTGGTTGTGCATGCCTGTGGTCCCAGCTACTCAGGAGGCTGAGGTGGGAGGATCGCTTTGGCCCAGGAGGTCGAGGCTGCAGTGAGCGTGATCACACAGCTGCACTCCAGCCTGAGGGACAAGAGTGAGACCCTGACTCCAAAAACAATAAAAAAAAAAAAGATAAATGTACAAATTATCTATCCATAGAGTATGTACATATAAGGCACCCTTTTAGAAAGACAAAGCCTAGGCCAGGCACCGTGGCACATGCCTGTAATCCCAGCACTTTGGGAGGCAGGCAGATCACGAGGTCAGGAGTTCAATACCAGCCTAACCAACATGGTAAAACCCCGTCTCTACTAAAAATACAAAAAAAATTAGCTGGGCATGGCGGCGCATGCCCAGCTACCTGAAAGGCTGGGACAGGAGAACTGCCTGAACCTGAAAGGCAGAGGTTGCAGTGAGCCGAGATCACCCCACTGTACTCCAGCCTGGGCAACAAGAGCAAGACTCCATCTCAAAAAAAAAAAAAAAAAAAAAAAGACAAACCTAGAATTTTGTGTTTTTAAATTTTTATATTCTTTAAGCCAGCTACCCTATTGTCTCACTTAAAGAGCCACACAGTTTGCTGCACGTGAAAGCAAGCAAACACACGGCCTCCACCATGCACGGGCACTCATGAGTGAGGCTCCCAGCACTCATCCAGCCTACCACTCACTCACTCAGCACAGCACTCACCCAGCCCACCGCTCACTCACCACAGCCCAGCACTCACCCA
>PVKV010040662.1:0-12066 GCA_004027835.1 Alouatta palliata
CATCATCCTGTCAGGACCCTAAGTCCCCCCAGGAAGTGGGCAGGAGTGCCAGGGCGGTTTAAAGGAGAAAGCAGGGTCCTGGGTGCAGCTGTCCCTGAGCTGCCTGTCTGGACGCAGCCCACGCTTTCCCAGGAACCAGGTGAGCCACTCCACCTGCCCCAGATGCCTCCCTGAGAAGACGGATCCTGGTGGGACTCCTGGTGCCAGCTCACTTGCTAGCCAAAGCCACAGGTCTCTAGTAGAGTGGGTCTGACCTTGACAGAAAAATTAGCTGGGCACAGTGGTAGGCGCCTACTCAGGAGGCTAAGGCAGGAGAACTGCTTGAACCTGGGAGGCAGAGGTTGCAGTGAGCCGAGATCACACCACTGTACTCTAGTCTGGGCAACAGAGCAAGACTCTGTCTCAAAACAAAACAAAACCAGACAACCTCATGGCTCCTGGCCACCCCAGCAGGAGTAGGGGGAGGATCCTGGCCAGGGGAGGGTGACGCCAGACATCACCTCCTCCACTGGACTTCCCACCAAGCACTGAAGGCCCCAGACACAGACCACCCCCAGCACTCACCTCCTCCAAGAAGCCTGTCCTGAGACCCCCTCCCCAGCTCTCTACGATGGCTGCTGGAGACACCCCAGGCCACTGACTGCCCCATTGGCAGCGCTGAGGGAGTCCTGCCTGAGAGTGCAGCCTGGAAGCTGGGAGGCCTGGCGCTCCCTTGGGGGTTGGGGCTCACCTCCTCCTGCACCCTGTTCTGTGCACAGGCCAGCAGCCCCGCCTCAGCCCGCCCGACATGTGGGCTCCACCGGGCCAAAGGGACCTGCTGCTGTCTCAGAGAAAGGAAGCGCTGAAGCTGGGGCTGGGGCTGGGCTAGGCCCCTCCCTGCCAGCATGAGACCTCCCCAGGGGACGGGGTCCACAAGGGGCATAAAGGAGGGAGCTACTGCCCCTGTCCCCTCGAAAGGGGCTGAGGTGGCTGGGGGCAGGTGGTTTGGATGCCATCTCTCTGCTGAGGAGCGACCCCCCCCGTTGGGGTTTCCAGCCTGGATACCTCCCCCATGCTCCCCTAGTCTTAGACCCCCTGGGCCTCGGGGCCTCCTCCTAGACACACCTCTGCACACCTTCCAGGCCCTGGGAGCCCCACCTGCCCCAGGCCTTCCCTGGAGGGCTCACCTACCAAATCCCTCTCCACCACAGGCTCCAGCAAGGCCCACCTTCCTCTCGGCAGCCCTCGGCCAGCCTCCATCTCCACAGCCCCTTTTCCCACAGGCCCTGAGGCCTCTCCAAAGCTTTCTTACCCCTCCCAGGCCACAGTCAAGCTTCAGCCAGATGACTCTGCCAGCTCTGGGCACACCACGTCCCTGCCCAGGCCTGGGTCTCACCTTTAATCTAGGGCCCCTCCCCTCCCTGCACCCACCTTCCTCACCCCACCCAGCCCACCCCAGCTTCAGGCCCCTTGGACTCAGCACAGGGTCCCCCCAGAAGACCCCCTTAACACCCAGAGTCTAGCTGCCCCGCCCAACCCCAGGCGGACCCTTTACTCCCAGCCAGACCCTTTACCCCCAGGCGGACCCTTTACCCCCAGGCGGACCTTTTACCTCCAGCCGGACCCTTTACCCTCAGCTGGACCCTTTATCCCCAGGTGGACCCTTTACCCCCAGCTGGACCCTTTACCTCCAGGCAAGGCTGTCTCACCAGACCTGCTTCTGCTTCTGCCGAGCCCCTCCCCAGACTACAGGAAGCACTGGAGACGCACAGGAAGCCCCTTCCAGAAACTCCTCTCTCCAGCCCCAGCACCCTAGGCCAGAAGCAGCCCCTCACTTGGCCAAGCCTCTAGCCACCCATGAGGGGTGGCCCCTCACCCAGGGCTCAAGACTTAAAATAACAGAAACCAAGGCCTGCGGAAGGAACTCGTGCAGAAACAGCCAGGCAAACACAGATGTGTGACATGGCCAGAAGACGCTCCAAACCCATGGATTTTGGGGCATGTGTCTAATAATTTGTACTCGCTTTAAAATGGAATAAAGATGTTTCCAAAGTTCACGTCTGACGCCCTCTGTGGCAACAGCCTGGCCCAGCTGTGCCGTGTGGCAGCGGCAGCAGCCAGGGCTCTGGGCACAAACTCCTGCCACTCACCGAGTTCCCCGGGGGCAGCCACAGGCACCCACAGGTGCCCACAGCAGACTGGCCCAACGTGCTGTGCAGAGGCTCGGGCCTGCTCGGGCTGTGGTCTCTGAGTCAGGATGCGAGAGTGCAAATCCCGGCTGTCACACCCTCCCAGAGGATACTTCCCCACAGACTCGCAGCACACACACCCCCGTGACACACACACGCACACACACAGGCAGGTGCACAGTGCACAGATGTGTGCACCTACAGACATGCGCATGTCCGCACCTCCACACCCTCTACCACGGCGTCAGCCACCACAGGAGTGACAGCCACAGCAGGAAGTCCTGCCTGGGTCCATGTTCCTGCATCATTTAACGCCTGTTTGCTGGGCACCAGCTCTGTGCCAGGTTTGCAATGGGCACAAGGACACTGTAGGGAACAAAGGCAGGGCCCTGGAGAGCGTGGCCCATGGGACAGCACATGGCTGGCAGCTCTGCCCAAAACACAGCTCCTCACCCCCTGCCCGCTGTGGTCCAAGCTACCGCCCCTCCTGCCTAGTGAAAGCCAGGCCACGGGCTGCCCACTCTGCTTGTCTCCCCTCCGAGTCCTGCCCCACAGCCCAGGCTCAGCTCTGTCCTCTGTCTTCCCACAGCCTCCCCCTCCCCACTGGCCCCAGGGCCTCAGTAAACGTAGGCAGGTGTCCGCTGACTGCTCAGTCCCCAGCACCATCTTCTTCACACAGGACTAGAGCCCGGACACCCGGCCGGCCCCTCTCTGTAGTGGATGCCAAAGGAGGGCAGGTCTCTGCTTGGCACCCTGCCCAGTGGAAAGATGTGGGGCTGAAAGCAAGGACTGTGGAGGGGGTGCTGGGACGGACTGTGGCGGGGGGTGCTGGGACAGAGTGTGGAGGTTCCAGGACAGGAAGGTGGGTGTGAGCCAGATCCGGAGAGCCAGGGCAGGTGTGGGGAGAAAGAGGCTGGGTACAGTGGAGGCCTGCGTTCCTGTCTGTGCGTGGGGTGTGGCGGGGGTGGCAGTGGGCAGAGGGCAGGGGGCCCTGGCCGGGACCCAGGTGGAAGGGACGAAGGGTGGCAGGTTTGGTTCCGCCCGAGCTTGGGATGCCTCTGAGAGGCCGCAGTGCAGCAGCTGTCCAGGAGGAGGCTGGAAGCTGAGGACATGGCAGGCTCCAGGCAGTATGTGGATCGTCTGAGCAGAGGTGGACAGGGCCTCAGGGGAGCAGCAGTTTTGGAAAGGGCCACTGAGGCCCCCGAGTATGAGCCGAGGGGGTGGGGGCCCTGGCACAGCTGCCAAGGAAATTGCTGCAGGGATGAACGGCTGGTGTAAACATCCTGAGTGGGGGCAACACAGGGGCCCAGGGGCCAGATGTGGGGCTACGGGGTGGGAGTGAGAGGCCTCTAGGGCCGCTGCACAGGGAGTGAGTGAGGGTGACGGAGGCCGCAGGGGTCAGGGGTGGGCAGGCAGGAGGCTGCTGCAGGGGCACTGGGAGGCGGCCAGCCTTCCCACACTCGCCACACCTGCAAGGCCTCCCTGAGCCTCAGTTTCCCCACGGAGATGCATCTTACAATGGCCACACCACCCACGACAGTGACGGGTAGAAATGCAGGCCTGCCCAGGCCAGCAGCAGCCACCGAGGAGAGCTGGGAAGCCCTCAACGCTCCCCACCTGCTCAGGGCTCCACTCACAGGTGCAGACTTGGAATCGGACCCAAACTCCCCGAGCACCCTGCTCCCAGCACCTTTTCTCACCCCAGGGAGAAGCAGGCCGAGCAGGCCTGGTGCAGGGATGGGCAGGAAGACCACTCACACCAGTCTCCTGCCTGCAGGCTGGTTCTGGCTTCTTCCAGAGGCCCCAATGTGCTGCCTCCTGCGAGAAGCCCTCCTGGTCACCTGAGGTAGAGCAGCGTGGCCATCGCTGATGCCACCCCTGCACGTGGACCATGGGAGCCACCAGCCAAATCTGGCAGTGGGCCCTATGAGGCAGTGGGCACAGCCTACGGCCTGCTGCCTGTCTTTGGATGGCCTGAGAACTAAGAATGACCTTTACACTTCTAAATGATTGAAAAGCATCAAAGGACTATTTCATGACACATGAAAATTATGGGAAATGGATACTTCGACGTCCGTAAATGAAGTACAGGTACTGCCACGCCGGCCTCAGCTGCTCACGCATGCTCCCTGGCCGCCCCTCACCACGGCCACAGGGCTGGGCTGCAGTGGATACTTCGTGGCCCGCAAAACCGAAAATCTTTACCAGCTTTGTAGAAAACATTTGCTGACTCCTGCCCCCAGTCACCGACTCTCTCCAGCTACCAAAGGCATGAAGAAAAGAGAAAAGGGGGAGAGAATGTTCCAGATTACAGAACTTCAGAGCCGGAACAACCAACTGCAAGGTGAGAGACCTGCTGGGTCCAGACTCAAGCGGGTCAGAGGATGTCTGAGGAGAAGCTGGGATGTCAGGACTTAGTCCATCCCGGCTGCTGTAACAAAATTCCTGAGTAATGTGGAAATCACAGGAACGTACTGCTCACAGTTCTGGAGGCTGGAAGCCCAGGCTCATGGCGCCAGCCAATCCGGTGTCTGGACGGGGCCCTGTTTCTGCTTCAAGGATGGTACCTTGAATGCTGCGTCCTCACGGAGCAGAAGGGGCGAGTCAGCTTCCTCCGGCCTCTTTTTAAGGGCCCCGATCCCATTCTCAAGGGCAAAGCCTCACACCCTAGTCACCTCCCAAAGGCCCCATCTCTTGAAGCTACTATGCTGGGAATGAAGCTTTGACCTCTGAATTGCAGGAGATACAAACATTCCCAGCACAGCAGGACACATCCAGCAATACTGGCTGGGGTTGCCCTGGGCAGAGGCACACAAACACTGTCTGCCCCAGGGAATGCGCACGTGGCCAGGACCCCTCACCACAGCCCGAGGCCTGCCCACCTCATCAGAGCCTGGCACAGCCTGGGCGCCTGTGGCAGCAGCATGAGGCATCAGGAAGCAAGGTCCGAGTGAGGCAATCGGACCCCGGTGGGCAAAGCGGTCCCTGCACCTGCAGGCCCTCGGCTAGACTGGACAGTGCCATCTACCTGGGTCAGGGGCCCACGTGCCATGCTTGGTGTAAGCCAGGACAGGGAGCCCAACTCGTTCACAGGGACACAGGGTGGAGGAAGGACCTCGGGCCGGCCAGGATGGACCTATGTGGTCAGCTCAGCACCCTGCTCTTTGTTCTCAAACAGCCAGATCACAAACCCCCACGAAGCGAAACTCAGACCTCAAACCCGGGCCAGAGAAACTTCCAATTGCCAGTGCAGGTGCCCAGCAGGCTCTCATGCCCTGAGAAGAGCCCCTTCATGCCTGGGGACCATCAAAACACACCAGCCTTCATCAGGGCGCAGCTGGGACCAAGACATTGGGACCCCCACATAGGCAGCACTCACAGCACAGGCGGGGCTCCCAGACAACAGGGGTATAGACAGACCGGCTTTCTAGCACCTCGCAAAGCCGAGGCCTCAGCTCCCTCTCTGCACAAGGATGCCAACTCATGCTTCTAGGGACCCCAGTGACTTTGAGAACCTGACAAAAGCCTGAGCACCATCCTGTCAGAGACAGGGATACGTACAGGGCAGGGACCCGAGCCTGTGAGCACACCCTGCCCCTGCTCGCACCCACAGAACCCGTGGTACATCCGGGGTCCAGGTCAAGCGACCTGGCCCAGGCTGCATGGTGGCTTCCTGGCCAGGGTGGCCTGTAGCAAGTGGGGCGGGCACCTTCCTGGCCCCTAGAGGGACGGGACTGTCCACCCCCTACCCTCCTGGTCCCAAATGCCCCCTTCGAACCTGCAGCATGAGCTCACACTCCTCACGCCCCACGAAGATGAGCTCGCGAGGGAGCCGGTGGCGGGCGCCGCTGCTGCTCACCAGGAACCAGGACGTGGCGCTCATCTTGGTGCTGGCTGGCCCTGGGGAAGAGGGGCTTGTTAGAGTGGGACGCCCTGGACACATCCAAGGCCCAGCCCAGATCCTGTCCCTCCAAGGCAAGCTGGCAGCTTCTGGAGAAGCTGGGCTCCAGCCTCGCCAGGCCACCCCCTCACCCTGGGGATGATCCTGAGTCCCACTGCCAGGCCTTTGCCCTCGTGACCGGCCTTCCCCATCACGTCCATGCCCGGCTAAGGCTGCCTGGTCCTCCCTTATCCTCCAGGACCCAGCACACCTAATCTCTTCTGTCTTCCAGGTGTCAGGGGTTGAAGTTCATGGGGACACTGGCTGCACTGCCTGTATGTGATCCCACCTCCATATGACCCACCAGGAGCAGCTCATGGGCAGGACCCAGCATGGTCCATCAGGGTCCCCATGATGCCAGGTCCACAGTACCAGACTGACCCCAGCACACACACTGAACCAGAGGACCCAATCCCCACAGCAGGACACTCTGAGACTGAGCCCCAGACAGGGCCTGGGGTGAGAGGCAGCAGGGACAGAACTGGAGACAGGGGCCCTGAGTCATCAATATGTCCACCACTGAGAGGAGGCCAAACGTCCCTTGGTGGCCACGGTACGAGGACAACATTAGGCAGCCCCTTCAGTGCCCAAGAAGGAAATAAGGCTTTGGTGCCCACCTTCCCAGTGACATCAACAGAGAGGGGGTGGTCTGAGGGGCTGGTGTGGTCAGGGGCTAGTACAGACAGGCAGGGAGCCCTATAGCAGTCTAGGGGTTAAGAGGGGGACAGCCCGAGTAATGGCCAGGGCTGACGTCACCCTGACACCCAACCCTGGGGAGCCAGGGGCCCTATACAGCGCCAGCATGCACCCTGCACACTGGAGCACGCAAGCACACATGCCCTGGGCACCCCACCCCGCTGTACAGCACCGACGGTCCATGAAGCACATCCTGAGTGCTGCTACGAGCTAAGTGGCCTGAGCTGAGCCAGCCATGACCAAAACACAGAGTCCCAGAATCCCGGGGCTCCCTTCAGCAGGGGCAGGCACAGAGAACAGAAATGGCTCACGAGAAGGTGCAAAGGTGGACACAGGGAACACAGAGGCAGGGCGGGGAGGGGGCTCACTGGGAGGCAGCATCTGGGCTCAGCAGGATAGGGGTGGAAGTGAGCACATGAAGGGACTGCATTCCAGGAAGAGAGAACAGCCGGTGTCACCAGGGCAGAGGGACAGGGCAGACGGATGGAGGGCCTCGCATTCCCCTGGGAGTCCTGTGGCTGGTCCTGGAGGCGGATGAAGTCCCTAAAGAGCCGAGCACCAGCTCCCTCACTGCGGGGCCCAGCACAGAAAGAAAATGTGGTGCCCTTGTTCAAAAACCATGAGGAGGAGAGCTGAGCAAGACACCAAGTGAGGAGTCCATGCAAGGGCTCCGTGGGGGTGTCCAGGTCACACACCTGTGAGGCCAGCCCCAGAGCCCCAGAGTGGGCATGGGGCTCTCACCCAGGAGGCCAGTCGAGTGAGGACGATAACCCAGGACAGACATGACAGCGGCAGGGCCCAGGGGAGCAGAGAAGGGGAGGCTGCCGGGCTGAGTGCGTCCTGAGGGTAGGGGCAAGGCCACAACCTCGTGAGGGTGCCAGGCAGAGAGTGAGTCACCCTCATCGGCTCAGGCAGCCTTGGCCCTGCCCTGGAGGTGGGCCCTGTCCCTGCTTTGCCCAGTGCCCACACCCAACATCTTCAGCTTTGAGGCTCTTCACCAGATCTCAGCTCCCTTCGCTGAGCAGCAGGGAAAACCAACGCCCGGCCCCAGCCAGTGTGAATGCCCAAGTGACCGCACACCCTCACCTTGGGCAGGCAGGTGGGAAGATGTAGAAAAATCCTCACCAGGAGAAGGCAGCTCCAGGCAGCCAGGACCCTCTCACCCTGGGGGCCCTGCCCTTCCTAAACCAGGAACCGAGGCTCCAGCCAGACAGGCAGGCCCTAGGCAAGGGGTGGGGCTTTGATGCGGGCCCCAGACAGTGGAGCCCCCAGGAGGCCTCTACAGCCCCACCCTCCCCAGAGCTGCTGGGGGAGACCACAGGGTGCTCTATCCGGCAGAGCCCACCCCACCATTGCACCGCCCGCCCCCAGCCAGCCCTCCTAGCCCTCACACTCTGCCATCACCTGCCGCGGCCCACCCTGAGGAGGCCACAGCCCCTGCTTAAGGCAAAGGGAACCCGAGTCCCAGAGCCTGGTGATGTGGCCATGCCAGAGCCAGGCCACCCGCTGCCCTGGCCGCCCACCCTGAAAAGGCCTGGGAGCCAGCGACGCTCCAAAACTGCCTTCGGCTGCCTCAGGGCTGGGCTGGCCATCGTTGCTAAGAGGAAGAAAAATAAACGCCCCAAACTTGCCGCCCCAGCCATGAGGGCCACAGTCGGAGGTGAGGCGGGGAAAGGTGGCGGGGGCCCAGGGGAGGGGAAGGGCAGCGAGCCGGGTGGGGTAGGCCGGCGGTGGAAGGAGCGCACAGGCCGGGAGAGGCCGGGACAGCAGGGAGACGGCGGCGAAGGGAAATGAGGAGAGAGGGGAGGAGAAGGAAGACGGAGGGAGGGACCGCGGGAGGAGAGGCCGGGCCAGGAGGGAGGCGGCCGGGCGGGAGCGCCAGGCCTGGCGGGGGAGGGAGCGACGCCTTCTGAATCAGCGCTCTCCGGGGGCGGCCATGGCCGAGCCGGTGCCGGGGCGGGGACCGGGGCGCCCATGCCTGCCGCCCCCTCCGCAGGCCGCATAGAAACGTACCCGGCCGGGCCGCGTAGACGCGCGTGGGGCGGCTCCTCCCGGCCTGGCGCAGACCTGGGCCGCCTCCGCGGCAGCGGGGACCCGCCTGGCCAGGTGCGCCGGGCGCACCCCCTATCCCCGAGCCTTTGTCCGGCCTCGGCCGGGACCCCGCGCCCCGTGCGGCCCCACAAGCGTGCAGGTGCGGGCGGTGGGAGGCCCGGGCCGCGGCCAGCGCTGGGCCGGCGCGTCCTACCTGCGATTCGGGCTCGGTTCTCGGCTCGCCTCAGTCCCCGGCTTGATCTCCGGCTCCGCCCGGCTCGGTCCCTGCCCGGTCCCGGCCCTCCCGCCCGCCCGGCCGAGCGCTGGGCGGGGCCGCCGCCTAGGACATGCCCGGCGCGGCCCGCACGCTCGCGGCAGCCCGGGCCGAGCCCACGGCAGAGCGGCCGCCTGCGGCCTCGCGCGCGGGTCCCTGACGTCTGCGGGAAGCCCAGCCCCGCCCCCGGAACGCCCCGCCCCGGGCACGCCCCGCCCCGCCCCCGCCGCGCCGCACCCCGCCCCGCCGAAAACCAGGTTAGGGCGGGGCCGCGGCCGTCAGGTGAGGGCGCCCCGCAGCCACGCGCGGGGTCCCGTCCCCCCCGCGCCCGCTCCAGGCCCACCCAGCCTCCCCTCCTGCCCTGGCCCACCGGCCTCCCGGCTCACCCCGCACCCCTCCCAGCCCCAGGCCCCGCTGGCCTCCCCGGCTCTGCGCAGACCCCATCCCCTCGCGTCTCTGCCCCACCCCCTGCTTCGCCTCCCGGACCGGCCCCAGCTCGTCGGGCGGAACCGGGTGCCCACAGCAGCGCAGCACCCTGGCCCAGGGCCTGCGGGTTAACGCTTAACTACGCTCCAGCCGCGCCCCGAGTCCCCAACCTTTGGCCCTGGTAGCCCTAAAGAGGAACAAACGGTGAAGGAGTAAGGGTGAGTCCCAGAGGCCCACCTCGCCGCACCCGGACCCTCCTCCCGAGCCTGGCCAGACTCGCGTGCGTCCGAACGCACCCCCTCGGACCCCTGGCTCTCTAGGCTGAGCTGGGGCCGAGGGTGATGGGCTACGACGCCGTCTTACCTGGACGCCCACAGTGGGTCCAACCTGGCCGAGGGGCGAGAGTGGGGCTGGAAACTCTGGAGGCTCTCGGGGTTCCTGGGGTAAGTTCCCGCGGACTGCTCGCTCCTGGCCGGGTGCTACACTGGACATATAGGTGTCCCAGGAGCCGAGCTGGGGGGAAGGGATCAGGGTGGGGGCGGGGCAGGGTGCACGGAGGGCATTCCCGCATTCCAGGTGTTGGGGAACTTTGTGAGCGCCGGTGTGGAGGTGAGAGGGGGATGTGGAAAGCCTGCGCCCCGCCGGGGAACCCTAGGCTTTATCCTGTGGGCAGCTGGAGCGGCTGGGCATTCCCGGCTGCGACAGCGACCACCCGGCCGGCACCAGGCCCTGCTCGCGCCTCTTCGCGGAGCTTAGCCTCGGCCGAGCCCCTGTCCCGAGCCCTAGGGCGGGATTTCGAGTTCAGAGGGGGTCAGACGCGCCCTTGAGTATGGGGGAACCCCACACCAAGCACCCGGTGGAAACTCACTTGCGTGGGGGAGAGGGCAGGGCAGTGAGCACTCCGGGCAAGCTCCCAGGATTGCTAGGTGGGGGAGGGAGCCCGGGGAGGGACCTGCAGCCAGGTCATCCGGGTGCCAAGGACAATGTGAGTTGGTGCTGGCTGAGATCTGCTCCGATGAGGGTTTGAAAGAGAGAGCTCCGGGTGCCAAAGTGAGTGGATGGCAGAATATGCCTGGGGGTGGGCAATTAGGCATCCGACCAGAGGCCCTGGGCTGGAGGAGGCAGAAGCAGAGGAAGGAGAGAGAAGGAAATTTCGGAGGAAGAGTGGGCAGGAACTGGCTGTCCATTTGGGTGAGTGAGTGGGTGGCAGGGAGGGGCTGGGTGTTCTGGGTCTGCCCCTCGAGCCCCACCCCACCTGCTTCCAGGTGAGCTTAGGAATTTCCCAGGCTTCCTCCCAGCTGAAGCCAGACCCGTCCCTCTGAGGCCCCAGCCCTGCCCATCCTTTCCTGCCCTACCCAGGTTTCTTCACCCTCTTGGCTTGGCCTGCTCCTTGTTCACACCTTGGTAAATGATCCTTAATAAAAGTCATTTTGTCTATTTGTGCTTTTCTTTCTTCTGCCAGGACCGCTGACTCTCGATGAGGAGAGGGAGGCAAGGCTGGTGCCCAGTGCTCTGCCTGGACTGGCCAGTGCGTGTAGCTGTCACTAGGCTGGGAAGCCAGGCCAGGAGAGCAGTTGCAGTTGTAGAGGTTGGCAGTTGAGAGGTGAAGAGACCTGAGCACACTCAGGCCAGTCGTCAGGTGGTGTTTGGGAGACCAGGACAGAGCCAGGAGGGCAACTGTGGGCAATGCTTGGAGCCACAGGGCGGGGGTAGGGAATTGGAGGGGTAGAGACCACTCAAACTAAGTCAAGAACCCACAGAGGAGACCAGGAAAGGAAAACCAAGAAGAGGTGAGGCCCAAGTGCCCCCAAATTGATCCATACATCGAAGGATCCCCCATAAAAGTAGCCAAAAGATGATTCCAAAACTCGCAGGAAACTAAAGGTGCAAGGAGAATGAATAGACATGTTTCTCATGGTGGTGATGGTTGGTGTAGATGGATGGTGTGCTGGATGGTGTAGATGGATAGTGGACATGGATGGTTGTGATGGATGGTGGTGATGGATGGTTGTGATGGATAGTGGACATGGATGGTTGTGATGGATGGTGGTGATGGATGGTGGACATGGATGGTTATGATGGATGGTGGTGATGGATGGTGTGCTGGATGGTCGTGATGGATGGTGTGCTGGATGGTGTAGATGGATAGTGGACATGGATGGTTGTGATGGATGGTGGTGATGGATGGTTGTGATGGATAGTGGACATGGATGGTTGTGATGGATGGTGGTGATGGATGGTTGTGATGGATAGTGGACATGGATGGTGGTGATGGACAGTGGAAATGGATGCCAGAGATGAATGGTGGTGTTGAATGGTGGTGATGGATGGTGGTGATGGATAGTGGACATGGATGGTTGTGATGGATAGTGGACATGGATGGTTGTGAGGGATAGTGGACATCGATGGTTGTGATGGATAGTGGACATGGATGGTGGTGATGGATGGTGGACATGGATGGTGATGATGGATGGTGGTGATGGATGGTGGTGATGGATGGTATGCTGGATGGTGTAGATGGATAGTGGACA
>PVKV010040663.1:0-12073 GCA_004027835.1 Alouatta palliata
AAAAAAAAAAAGGCTCAGAGAGGTTGAGAAAGATGATCAAAGACACACAGCATAGTCAGGGGCTGAATCCAGGACTGCTGGGACACCAGGGTAGAGACAGTTTTCAGCAGAGTATGTGTGTGTGTCTGTTGCTGTGAGTGTCTGTGTGAGCCTGACAGTGGCCATGGGTGCCAGAGTCGGCTCCTCCCAGCTGCTAAGATGATGGCGTGGCCTCTCCCCAACTCTGACCTTATAATGATAGCTGGAAACCGGTGGGAATATTGACACTGTGGAAATTAGCAACTGCTACAAGTCAGAACGCTGGTTGTTAAATACTGACCAGTCCAGCACCAGCTGACAAGTGTGTATCTACATGAGACTGAGTGTGTGTGTGTGTGTGTATCTGGGCCTGTCCATTTATACTGCCTTTGTATGTTTCATTGTTTGTCTATCTGTCCCTATCTGAATCTCTGTGCACGCGTCTGTGTGTCTAAGTGTATCTGTGTGTGTGTGTGTGTGTGTGTGTGTGTGTGGCTGTGACTGAGTGTGCTTCAGTGTTTGTGTGTCTTGCATGCATGTGTGTGCCTATATGTGTCCAAGCAAGCACATATGCATTTCTGTGTGTGACAGCGTTTTGGGGGTGTTGGTGTGTGTGTGTCCCTGTGCATGTGTGTGTCACGGTGTCTGGGTGTGTTTATGTGACTGTGTGTGGCCTCTCAAGCTGAAGATGATGATTTCAAGTGAAATTGAGGCTGACACTCTCTGCTACAAAGCTCAATTTGCTTGCAAATGTCCTTCAAGAGGCAGAGGAGACAGGAGTGGAGGGGGTGGGACGCAGGAGCCAGACAGAGGCAGCGCCCGGCAGCAGGAATGACGTCACCGAGCAGATTCCAAGAGCGCCCCAAGAACACTGGGGTGTCATCCACCCCTGGAGGCACTGTGGATTCTAGAGGAGACTCTGCCAGGCCCCAAGCACAGCCCTTGAGAAAGCAATCATTTGGGAGGATTCGGAGTGATAAAAATAAAATTTGTTGCTTGCGAAAATCACTTGTGACTTAAAAGCCTGCATCTCTCGTTGTCATGGAATTGACAATACCACTGAGGATCAAAGGGACGAGAATAGACTTGAGGAGCTGTTTCCCACTTAACTCCTGGGAGCCTTTTCTCCCAAACTTCACGCTCTCTCCTCCCTCTAGAGAACACTCTAGTGGCCGTGGTGCAACCCTCCATCACTGGAAAGCCGGCACCCTCTCTGTTCTGGTCAGACACCCCTTATCAGGAAGAGCCTCTCCTCCCCCACCCCAGCCACGTGTCTGCCATCCCACTTCCCCACCCTCCTGGTCCTGGCAACCATGTGACCTGAGCTGAGCCAATCAGATTCTCCCCTGGGATTTTTCACATTGGAACCGTGGGATAAGGGTTGGGCACTCCTGGGAGATAAAAGTGGGTGGCTGTGTGAGTGGTGGTTCACGCCTGTAATCCCAGCACTTTGGGAGGCCGAGGCAGAAGGATCACTTGAGGTCAGAAGTTCGAGACCAGCCTGGGCAACATAGCAAAACCCATTTCTACTGAAAACACAAAAATTAGCCAGGCATGGTGGCCGGTGCCTATAAAATCAGCTACTCAAGAGGCTGAGGTGGGAGATCTCTTGAACCCAAGAGGTGAAGATTGCAGTGAAATGAGATCGCACCACTGCTTCCCAGCCTAGTCAACAGAGCAAGACTCTGTCTCAATAAAATAAAATAAATAAAACAGGTGGCTGTGAGCCAGGAACTGTGTGGGTGGCCAAAGACAGAGATGACCCTCAGGCATTCTCGGTTCCAGCCACTTCTCTTTTTTTTTTTTATTTTTATTTTTTGAGACCAGGTCTCTCTCTGACATCCAGGCTAGAGTGCAGTGAGACTATCTCAGCTCACTGCAGCCTCAGCGTCCTGAGCTCAAGAAATCCTCCTGCCTGTGCCTGGCCTCCAGCCACTTCTGGGGCCCAGCCTCACCCTGGCCCTAGCCCCAATGCGGTTACAAAAGTGAATAAACCCCCCTTTGGCCTAAACTCCTCCAAACTGGGTGTGTGTTCCCAGAAACTCCCCAAGTCCTGCTCTGGGCCCACCACTCCCATCCTCATGATTTGGGAGGTGAGGAGGGGCCATTTCAACTGTGGGCAATCACGCCTCCTCATAGTCTTGATGGCCAAGGCCCCAAGAGTAGGCGTGACTTACGCAAAGCCACACAGTGCGGGGTGCTGGGTGGGCGATAAAAAGTCCCAGGGAAGCTCCCTGAGTCCCTGACACTTCCCTTCCTCCGGAATCCAAAGTGCCCTACGCTCCCGAAGGCTCAGAAGGCAGCTGCCCCATCAATTATTAAATGTCCTTAAAAGCCCAAGAAAACTGAGATGGGACTGGATCAGAAGCCATCAGACCACTCACAACCTTTGGCTAAAAAGGAAAAATTAAGGCCAGGCATGGTGGCTTACGCCTGTAATCCCAGCACTCTGGGAGGCTGAGGCAGGTGGATCACTTGAGGTCAGGAGTTTGATACCAGCCTGGCCAACATGGCAAAACCCCATCTCTACTAAAAATACAAAAACCAGCCTGGCGTGGTGGCGCGTGCCTGTAATGCCAGCTACTCAGGAGGCTGAGACAGGAGAATTGCTTGAATTGGGATATGGAGGTTGCAGTGAGCTGAGATCGCACCATTGCACTCCAGCCTGGGCAACACAGCAAGACTCCGTCTCAAAAAAATAAATAAATAAAAAGGAAAAATTAAGTCCATGGGGAGTTAATCCACAAATTGCAGAATGTAGGAATTCTCAGCATTTTGGCCTCCCTGGGAAAATGACGAGCCTCACTTAGAACAAGATGCTGGGAGCCACAGAGGGGTTTCCAGGTCGTCCCTTTGACGTCTAGCGGGAGTGGGAGGGCTGTGTGAAATTGACTCTCACTCTCCCCTCAGCTGCACAGCAAGTGCTCCGAGAACTCACAGGCAAACTTTTAGCTAAGGACAGAGTTCTTCCCACCCTCCCCCACACGCATATTTATTTCACCCAACAAAATCTGACATTGACACACATTTCACAAAGCAATGCTCATCCTGCATTCCCACAGAACATTATATTGTGTGCACTGCTTCATCTCAACAGGCTTCCTTTTTAAGAACTTCCCTCTGCCCGGGTGTGGGCAGTTCACATCTGTAATCCCAGCGCTTGGGAAGCCAAGGTAAGAGGATTGCTTACGTTCATTATGTTATTTAGCCTGGGCAACATAGTGAGACTCCGTCTCTACAAAAATAAAAGTAAAAAATCAGCCAGGCGTGGGGGTGCATGACTGTTAGCTACTTGGGAGGCTGAGGCAGGAGAACAGCTTGAGCCCAAGAGGTCGAGGCTGCAGTGAGCTACAGTCACAACACTGCACTCCAGCCTATGCGACACAGCCAGACCCTGACTCACTTTTTGTTTTGTTTTGTTTTTTTGGAGACAGAGTCTAGCTCTGTAACCCAGCCTAGAATGCAGTGGTGGGATCTTGGCTCACCGCAACCTCCACTTCCCGGGTTCAAGCGATTCTCATGCCTCAGCCTCCAAAGTAGCTGGGATTACAGGTGCACCACCACACCCAGCTAATTTTTGTATTTTCAATAGAGACAGCATTCCCTATGTTGGCCACGCTGGTCTCAAGTTCCTGACCTCAAGTGATCCACTTGCCTCAGCCTCCCAAAGTGCTGGAATTACAGGTGTGAGCCACTGTGCCTGGCCAGACCCTGACTCTTAAAAATGAAATAAAATAAAGTTAATATTGTAAACATGAAATATGCTGCTCTGAAGAATTGATGTTGGCTCTCTCCTGTAATCCCAGCACTTTGGGAGGCTGAGGCAGTTGGATCACCTGAGGTCAGAAGTTTGAGACCAGCCTGGTGAAAGGTTTGAGACCAATATGGTGAAACCCCGTCTCTACTAAAAATACAAAAAGAATTAGCTGAGCATGGTGGCGGGCGCCTGTAATCCCAGCTACTTGGAAGGCTGAGGCAGGGGAATTGCTGAAACCCAGGAGGTGGAGGTTGCAGTCAGTCAAGATGACACCATTGCACTCCAGCCCAGGCGGCAACAGCGAGACTCCATTTCAAAAAAAAAAAAAGAAAGAAAGAAAGAATTGATGTTGAGGCTGGGCATGGTGGCTTATGCCTGTGATCCCACCAGTTTGGGATCCTCCCAGCAAGAGACGATCACTTGAGCCCAGGAGTTCAAGACTAGCCTGGGCAACATGGTGAAAGCCCATCTCTACAAAAACCACAAAAATTAGCTGGGCGTGGTGGCATGCGCCTGTGGTCCTAGCTACTCGGGAGGCTGAGGTGGGAGGATCGCTTGAGTCCAGGAGGTTGAGGCTGCAGTGAGCTATGATGGTGCCACTGCACTCCAGCCTGGGCAAAAGAGCAAGACACTGTCTCAAGAAGAAAAAGAAAGGCTGCTGAAGGAGTTAGGAGCAGAGAGACATTGTGCTGTTTTAGGTGAACTTTCGTGTTACTGATGGTGAAGTAGTATCCAAGAGTGACTCTGCATGCCCGAGAAACACCCTCAGTGTGTCCCATCTCCCGGCAACTCAGCACCCTTTCTGCTGTCAGGGTCTACGTGGTAATCCTGGGGTCACCATCTTTTATTTGATCATAAGGTTTTTTGGTGGCTCTTGCATCTCTGAGGTCCTAAGAGAAAACAGCAGGTTGAGATTAGGGTAATTCAAGGAGGGTTATTTACAAAGAGATGGTTTACACCAGGGAGAACAGGAGGCCAGGAACCGCCAGAGAGGGGCCTTGGGAAAGCCGTGATCTATGTCAAGGAACACTAGGCAGGGTGAGCGCACGGGGAGTGAGTCAGGGGGAGATATGGTTGATCTCCCTTTCTCACTCCCTCCAACTCCCTGTTGATGTCTTCCTTCCATTAGCCAAATCTCACTGGAAGAGAGGCACGGAGTCCACTGAGGTGGCTCCTACAGGGCAGCTCCCCAGAGCACTGAGCAGGGTGGAAATGGGCAGGTGGGAAAACAGAGGATGAAATTTGCACAGTCTGGTGACGACCCCTCCTAGGTTACCCTGGCCAGTGGCTGCTGAGAGATTTGAGCGTCTGGAGCTGGAAGAAGCCTACTGCAGGGCTTGTCTTAGTGCATTTTCTGTTGCTACAACTGAACACCTGATGCTGACACTGGATAATTTTTTTTTCTGTCGCCCAGGCTGGAATGAGCTGGAATGCAGTGGCTGGATTTCCGGTCACTGCAACCTCCGCCTCCTGAGTTCAAAAAATTCTCCTGCCTCTGCCTCCCGAGTAGCTGGAATTACAGGTGCCTGCCACCACACCTGGTTAATTTTTGTATTTTTGGTAGAGACAGGGTTTCTTTTCTTTCTTTCTTTCTTTCTTTCTTTTTTTTTTTTTGAGATAAAGTCTTGCTCTGTTTCCCAGGCTGGAGTGCAGTGGTGTGATCTCAGCTCACTGCAAACTCTGCTTCCCGGTTCAAGCAATTCTCCTACCTCAGCCTCCTGAGTAGCCAGGAGTATAGGCAGGCACCATCACAACTGGCTAATTCTTATATTTTTAGTAAAGGCAAGGTTTCACCATATTGGCCAGGCTGGTTTCAAACTCCTGACCTTGTGATCCACCTGACTCAGCCTCCCAAAGTGCTGTGATTACAGACGAGAGCCACTCCTCTGGCCAATGCTGGATAATTTTTAAAGAAAAGGATTTATTTCTTATAGTTCTAGAGGCTGGGAAGTCCAAGGTTGTGGGGCTGCGTCTGGTGAGGCCCTTCTTGCTAGCAGGGACTCTCTTCTGCAAAGACCCAAGGAGGCACAGGACATCCCACAGTGAGGGGGCTGGCAACCAATCTCAAGTCTCTCTTTTTCTGAGGCCACCAATCCCACTCCCATAATAACCCATTAATTCATTCATTAATGAATGTATTACTCCATTGGAGAGGGCAAAGCCTACATGACCCAATCACCTCTTAAAGGCCCCACCTCTCCATACTGCCACATTGGGGATTAAGTTTCAACATGAGTATCAGAGAAGACAAACATTCAAACCATAGCAAAGCTTCTTAGTCTCTGGGGGAATCAAGGGGAATTTAATGAAATCCATAGATTCCTCTTCCTGGAAACAGGTACATTCACACTCCTGCAGTTCCAAGTGGCAGAAACACCACTTGAACAGCTTTATGCTAAAAAGAGAATTTAGTAGTTCACAGCGTAGGTGTCAGTTAGGGCTGGATCCAGGGTCACAAGGCTGCCAGGGCTCTGGCTCTGGCTTCGTCTGCTGTTCTGCTTGTCTTCATGAACTTCATTCTGCACATAGGTGCTGGGCACATGGCGAACAGGTGGCTGCGGCAGCTTGATCTTATCTCCCCAAGTTGAGGTGCCATAAAATCAACCCATCCAGGAAGACCTCGTAAAAGTTCCAAGGAAGGCTCTGATGGGCCAGGCTCCAGCCATATGCCCTTCCCTGAGCAATTTCTGTGTTCCGATGGACGCTGTCCCATGTGGCCTGGGCGATGCTTGGGACTTACAGCCCTACCTCCCCCCAGGGTAGGTGGGGTGGACACTTTCCAAACCAATACACACTATAGCCACCAGAGCCTTCCCCTAAGACCACAACCGCGCAGGGACCACAGGCCACAGCATTCACCCCTTTTCTTTGCAGCTGGAGAAACGGAGCCACAGATCAAGGTCACCCAGTGAGTGAGAAGCAGAGTCTGGAACTGAAGCAAGTTCTTCAAATTCCTCATCCAAGGCTTTCTCTTGGAAAGTCCAAAGCTTATTAAATCCTTAAAGGGCATTATCAACAGGACGTGCGTTGAGTTTCCTTAATCCTGCAAGAGGATTAGGAGAATTCAGCCAAGATAAGCTCCTTCAGGGAAAAACCAGCCACCTCTCACCAACCCGTGGTCTTAGTGAGCTGGGACCAGCCCCCTCAAGGAGCCTCGACCTTGGGACCCTTCCATCACCTCATCGGGCTCACAGCCCATAATTATAACAACCACAGCAGTGTTCAGACAGCCCAGGAAGGTTTCCAAGGGGACTGGTGTATATAGAAGACAAAGCAGCTGAACAAAGATATATAGTCTGAGGCCGGGCACAGTGGCTCTCACCTGTAATCCCAGCACTTTGGGAGGCTGAGGAGGGAGGATCGCTTGAGCTCAGGAGTTTGAGACTGGGCTGGGCAACGTAGTGAGACCCTGTCTCTACAAAGAAATTTTTAAATTGTGTAGCGGAGACTACAGGCATGGTGGCATGCACGTGTACTCGGGGATGCTGAAGCGGGAGAATCACTTGAGCCAGTGAGTTGGAGGCTGCAGTGAGCCGTGATTGCGCCACAGCAGCCCAGCCAGGGCAACAGAGCAAGAGCTTGTCTCTAAAAAGAAGATTTAGAGTCCGGAACTTGAAGTCAGGCCCACCCCTAAATATACAAGGCCTGGGATGAAGACCAAATGATGAAAGGCTCACACATTGTAGTTAAGAGTTACAAATCAAAAAGAATTAAAAAAAAAAAAAGTTATAAATCAAGCAGAAAAACTGCTAGACAAATACATTCTGTCTCATACCTTTCTGTTTTTTTTTTTGTTTGTTTGTTTAAGAGACAGGATCTTGCTATGTTGCCCAGGCTGGATTCAAACTCCTGAGCTCAAGCAATCCTCTTACCTGGGCTTCCGCCTCAGTAGTTGGAACTAGAGGCAGACACCCAGCTCCTGTTCCCTTTCCTTCCCTTCCCTCCCTCTCCCTCCCTCCCTCCATTCCTTCCTTCCCTTCTTTTCTTTTTAATTTGAGACAGGGTCTCGCTTTTGTCATCCAGGCTGGAGTGCAGTGGTCCAATCTTTGCTCACTGCAACCTCTGCCTCCCAGGCTCAAACAATCCTCCCACTTCAGCCTCCCAAGTAGCTGGGACTACAGGTGTGTGCCACCATGCCAGGCTAACTTTCATGTTTTTTGTAGAGATGGGGTTTCACCATGTTGCCCAGGCTGGATTCAAACCCTTGGGTTCAAGCGATCCTGTTGTCTGGGCTTCCTGAGGCTCTGGGATCACAGGTGTGAGCCACAGCGCTGGTCCATGGTTGATTTCAAGGTGGGAGAGCGCACGCGGTCTCACGACACACTGTCATTTGGTGTTTCCACCCTACTGGGTACCAGGGACTCAAATAACCTGGGGAATCCAGACCATGGACAAATAATTAGACAGTGACAAGTTTTGAGTTTGTATTACCTTCGTACGTTTATTTCATTTCATTTTTAACAATAGCTGAGTTTAACAACCTTCTCGAAGTATCTCCTGAAAACCTGCTAATCGGCTCTTGGGGAGCTGCTGGGAGCAGCTCTAGGACAGCACAGAGCTCTCCCTCCAGCGAAGGAGCACACGTCCACGCCCACTCTTGGGCGGCCAAGGTGATGTGGCCCAGCCTCACCAAGAGGTCCCGTGCAGCTGGCAAAGCCCCCACATGGGTCAATTTCCACCGAGCAGCCAGATTATCCTGGGCGTTTTATTGATCCTATTGACCATGGCAAATGGCCGCTGGACACCAATTCAGTGCCAGCCCAGGCTCAGGGACTGTCACACGTGATCTCACAGTAATCCTGTGCCATGGTTACCGTGGTCATCCCACGTTACACCTGAGGCCACTGAGGCTTGGTAAGACAAAGGCGCTTGTCGTAGGTCACATGATGAGGCGGTAAGACTCAGACTCAAAACCTTTCTTCTGTCCTAACTAGGGAGAAGGGCGAGATGGGGGAAAGGGTACCTGTCCCCAAGGAGCCACCCCTGAGGCCTAGCCTCCAGGGAGCCTGGAGCTGAAGGGTCTCAGGTGGAGATGAGTAATCCTCTCTCACTCTCCCTGTCTCCCTCTCCTTCTCCCCCTCCTCCTCTCTCTCTCTCTCTCTCCCTCTCTCTCTTACCCCATCTCCTTCTCCCTCTCTCTCCCTCCCTGTCTCCCTCTCCTTCTCCCCCTCCTCCTCTCTCTCTCTCTCCCTCTCTCTCTTACCCCATCTCCTTCTCCCTCTCCCTCCCTCCCTCCCTGTCATGTATCTCTCTTTTTTTTCTTTTTTCCGAGACAGGGTCTCACCCTGTCATCCAGGCTGGAGTGCAATGGTGCGATCTCAGCACACCGCAACCTCCGCCTCCCAGGTTCAAGCGATTCTCCTGCCTCAGCTTCCCAAGTAGTTGGGATTATAGGCTCCCACCACCACGCCCAGCTAATTTTTGTGTTTTTTTTTGTTTTTGTTTTTGTTTTTGAGACAGGTTCTTGCTCTGTCACCCAGGCTGGAGAGCAGTGACACAGTCTTGACCCACTGCAACCTCTGCCTCTCGGGTTCAAATGATTCTTCTGCGTCAGCCTCCCAAGTAGCTGGGACTATAGGCATGCACCACCACATCCAGCTAATTTTTTTATTTTTAGTAGAGACAGGGTTTCACCATGTTGGCCAGGCTGGTCTTGAACTCCTGACCTTAGGTGATCCACCTGCCTCAGCCTCCCAAAATGTTGGGATTACAGGCATGAGCCACGGCGCCCAGCTAATTTTTGTATTTTTAGTAGAGACGGGGTTTCACCGTGTTAGCCAGGCAGTCTTGAACTCCTGACCTCAGGTGATCCGCCCACCTTGGCCTCCCAAAATACTGGGATTACGGGCACAAGCCGCTACACCCGGCCTCCAACACCCCTGTCTATCTCTCTGTCTCTGAGATACCCCAGTCAAGGATCCCACCCTGTCCATGGCCCACCATGTGACCAGCTGCTTGGCAGAGCCTGGGCCGTTGCTCTCGGGGACAGGTGCCTGGCGTGCGTGGGGAGGTGCTCTCTCTCGGTTTACTTTTCTACAGCATGCATTTCTGGATTGGTGAAATATTATCTTTATTTTTAGAGGGAACAATAAAGCTATTTTCAGCTTGGGAACAAATGAGTCCGATGGTAAATAAATCCCCAAGGCCGGTGCTGGACAGGCTGGAGCTGTCACGGTGGAGGCCGGCAGCCTTCTTCCCCGGGAAGGGTTTGGTCTGGTGGGGGGCGCAGAAAGGATGTGGGGAGCCCAGGAGCAGAGAGGTGAGAAGGGGAGGGAGGCAGGGAGCATCCTGGGGTCGTGCAGCTGGACAGACCCGCAGGTTTTACGGATCCAGACACCGAGGCCCAGAGAGTGTGAGCGCTCTGCCCCGGGACGCACAGCCTGCAGGTGCCTAGTCCCACTTCCCTGAGCTCTGCCCGGCACTGAGGCTCTAAGGAGCGCTCCTGTGTTTTCTCAGCACTTGAGAACAGATGGCTCCAATTCCCACCCACAGACGCCAAACATTTCCCCTGGTTACCCTGCTAATTTGCTCACAGCCTCCTCTTGTAAATAGAGAGTACAAAGGCTCCTCCGGGTAGCGTGTCTGCCGGGTAGACGCCGATGCCACGGGGAGAGGGCTTAGAAGGAGCACAGGAAAGTCCCAGGTACGAACCACATAAGCCCAGGTGGGGCCCAGGTAAGGCCAGGATCCCTGGCCGACCAGGGGGTCATGGGAAGGATAGTGGGAAGGACAGTGGGAAGGCCTGGGTTCAGGTCTTGGCTCTGCACTCCCTTGGAGCCCAGCTGGGAAACTTGCACCAGCCTCAGGCCCTCTGGCATCAGTTTTCTTATCTCTGAAATGGGCACGTGAGCTATTACGTAGGCACCCAGGGACTGGATGAATCTGTAGGAGTCTAGCCACCCTTCCTGCCTTCATCTGGGGTCAGCAGGGAGGGGGCCATGCCCTGGGCAGTGTCCCTGCCCCTCCGTTCCCAACAGTAGATCCTTCAACCAGCCCATTTTGGTTTTTGTGTTTATTTTTTGAGGCTGAGTCTTGCTCCCCTCCCCAGGCTAAAGTGCAGTGGCACGATCTCCGCTCACCGCAAACTCCAGCTCCCTGGATCAAGCCATTCTCCTGCCTCAGCCTCCAGAGTAGCTGGGATTATAGGCGCAAACCACCACACCCAGCTAACTTTTTTTATTTTTAGTAGAGACGGGGTTTCACTGTGTTGGTCAGGATGGTCTCCATCTCCTGACCTCATGATCCACCCGATTCGACCTCCCAAAGTGCTGGGATTACAGGCGTGAGTCACCGCGTACGGCCTCAACCAGCCATTCTGATAGAATTCTTTCAACAACACTAATGGGTCCTCCTCGGTACCCAGCCCTGTCGAGAGGCCCAGAAAGCAGCTGTTTCAAGCCTTCTGCACTGGGTGGCCTTGGGTAGCTGCCTTCACCTCTCTGGGCCTCATTCCTTTGAGCCTCCCACAGAGGTCACAGGAAGGATTCCTTGAGGACTCGTGCTCAGAGTGCTCGTAGTTACTCCTATCATGCAGCAGTCAAGGAAGGCTTCCTGGAGGAGGCAACACTAGCCCTTACACCTTATGGGTGTATGGGTATGACTGGGTATGGCTGGTGCTTTCAGGGAGGGGCTGGGTAGGGAGACACCTCATGGGCCCATGCAGGGTCTGGGGTGCACAGCTGCATGGAGGGGTTTGGAGGCTGCTAGAAGGGGCATTCCAGGCAGACCCTGGGTCCCTTGGGTCTCCCTCCCCGACAACCTTGTTCATAGCAGCCCAGCCGGTAATGAAGTGCTCCTTCCAGCTGACAGCTCCTGGAGCCAGGCCAGGCAGCTCCTCTTGTCCTGGGCCTGCCTCCAGCTGCTGCCTGTAGCCCGGGGAAGGCTTTACCACACCTGTCTAGCGTGGAGCGTCCTGGGGGATGGAGCTCCAGGAGGCCACCTGTGGCTTGGGGCCCCAGTCCCAAAAGCCCGGCCTGGGGCGCAGCTGTCTGGTCTTCAGGACGGGGGTCTGGCATGAGAGCGGGGGCGTCTAGTGGGGCAGCTTAACTGGGCAGGGCCAACGGGACCCAGCCTGGGGAGGAACCAGGATCTGCCTGGCCATGCTGTGTGACTTTGGTGAGCTCCTCTACCTCTCTGAGCCTGGGCTTCCCGTCTGTCTGTGATGTCTGCCCTCCTGGAGTCACCGTGAGGTTCTGAGCACAGGACACTCTTGGCTCACAGCCTGGCGCGTAGCTGGTGTGGTGAGCGCCAACCCCTTCCTGTCCTGCAGAGCTGCGGTTCAACACACACAGGCCGACT
>PVKV010040664.1:0-12068 GCA_004027835.1 Alouatta palliata
GTTTTTTATTCCTGACTCAAACTTGTTAAAGCCTTTTGATGGGTGCGTTGTCCTGGATGTGATTCAAAGATCCCCATGTCTTAGGAAAGAACAGACCAAAACAAAAAAGAGAGCTACAGACATTTCTGTCGTCTCCTGTTACAGCTTAGCCTGATGAAATTTAAGTTCAAACTAAATAAGGCTACTCATCCACTTCCTGCTGGCAACCTGCTGCCCCCATCTGGAGAAGTTGGAAAGCGACGCTTTTGATCCATTTCTGTCTAGTTCCTGTCTGTTAGGGGTCTGCGATGGCTTGGCTGTCTTACCCAAAGGTGCTTTGCTACAGTGTGTCAGGTGTCAGGGTATAAAATGCAAACGCTATTTAGTGAGTTTATGTGTACTCCAAGTAATGCCAGAGACCTTTATTTTATTCCTGGCTGGAGGATAACTCCTTGGTTTTGTGGACCATCTGTGTTGGTACTGCCCCCGCCACAGTCCCCCCAACCCTTCATACAAGAGGCTGAGCTAAAGCTATCTTTCTTGGCAGCCTTGGACTAGCAAGAAGTTCCTCCTGACTTTGCATCCTGCCTTGGTAATCTTATCCTTAAAAGGATAGTTTGGACTTTTGATCTTTAAGGTCCCTCTGGCTCGGAGTCCCTAAAAAATAATTACCAGCGAGAAATGTCTATTTAACATAAATAAACTCTTAGGTATTAAATGAGCCTTCTTTCTTAATGAACAAGATTTCTGGAAATAAAATGCAAGTGCTTGGAGGAGGGACTGAATTTTTAAATTATACCACTCGGAGGCAGTGTTGATATATAATTTAATTCAGCAGTATCTTCAACATAGCTCCTTTTCAGGGAAATATTTGAAAAAAATCAATGGATATAAAAATGATTAAAGGTTATAATATTTTGGTGACAATAAAACTCTGAAAAGGATATTAAAGGGACATGCATTTTACCCAGTAATAGAACAGCAAGTCCAATAAAATATCATCTGTGAGTGAAAGTTTTTTGTTTTTTGTTCGTTTTGAGATGGAGTCTTGCTCTGTTGCCAGGCTGGAGTGCAATGGCGCAATATTGGCTCACTGCAACCTCCGCCTCCCAGGTTCAAGCAATTCTCCTGCCTCAGCCTCCCAAGTAGGTGGGACTACAGGTGCACGCCACCATGCCCAGACTATTTTCGTATTTTTAGTAGAGACGGAGTTTCACTATGTTGGCTAGGATGGTCTGGACCTCTTGACCTCGTGATCCACCTGCCTCGGTCTCCCAAAGTGCTGGGATTACAGGTGTGAGCCACCGCACCCAGCCGAGTGAAAATTTTAAACACTGAACTTGGTTTGATAATATAAGAGAAATGATAGATAACAACTTTGCCAAGAAAAAAAATAAGTGGAGTTCACTCTTTCATTTCAGCCATATGCAGCCTCTGAAAGTTGTGGTGCTTTGGCTCTGTTTCTGTGCATTGGGGGATTAGGGGTGGATTATTAAGTCTTAGTAAGAAAATTCTGGAAATTTCTTTGCCTTTCCATTTATTCACTTATTCATTTATTTGACAGAGTCTAGCTCTGTCTCCCAGGCTGGGGTGCAATGGTGCAATCTCGACTCACTGCAGCCTCCACCTCCCAGGTTCAATCGATTTTCATGCTCCTGATAGCTGGGACAACAGGCGCGAGCCACCACACCCAACTAATTTTTGTATTTTTAGTAGAGACAGGGTTTCACCATGTTGGCCAAACTGGTCTTGGATTCCTAACCTCAAGTAATCCGCCCGCCTGCCAAAGCGCTGGGATTACAAGCGTGAGCCACCCCTCCTGGCCTAGTTTTGTTTTCTAGAATTCCCTGACTGGCTCTCCAGAAAGACCCAGTAGACCTCTTTTCCTTTTAAATACTGCCACCTGCTCCTTTAAAAGTCCAGCATACTTGTGAAGTCATTTTTTCTTTTAAATAGGTGAAGAAATTGAGGTATAGAGATTCCATATAAGACTTAGCAAATTGCAGAACCAGGATAAGAATAAAATACAAACAATAAAGTCTCACTGCTCTTCTTTTTAATAGCTGAAACGCATTACAATTTCATAACAGCTCCAACAATTTAAGAATGTTTAGAAAGCAGCATGACCTCTTTTCTAATACACACCGAGGGTAGCCATGTTTCTTCTAATAGTCTTGTGTCTTCAGAGAGTATTCAATTATCAGAGAAAAATATCATAGTTCTCAATCTAGGAAACCAGGCTAGAGTTTGGAGAATCTCCACTTTATTCTTATTTATTGTTATTATTATTATATTTTTTAAAAGCTACCAAATAACACAAGCTCACTCTGCTCAGCCTGATGGCCTAGAGGCACTAGGTAGATCCAGTGTGGACCAGGATGGAGAGGACTGAAATATCCATCTCTTCTCCCTCCTCCCCAGTGGTCTATGTTTTTTACTAGTAGAAAAGAGGGTCAGGAAGCAGAAGAACTCTGGCAGCAGGACTCTGGGTATTGGATGCTTATTGATCAGGTTTCATATGACTGACCTACTTACAAGAATAAACTTAAACAGGATGGTCTCCCTATCTGAAGTGTCCTGTAGCAGTGTTTTTCAAACTATGGATCCAAACCCAGGAGTGGTCATAAAAATCCATTTGAAAGGTCTCAACTAGCATGTTTTGTAAATGGAATAGAATGAAAAGGAATGAAACAGAAAATACTAGGATGGATCACACATTTAATTTCGACAGGAAGATGTGATGTGTTTTGCTGGGTCATTATATAAATTGTGTTTCTTACTAAGGATCATTTTCAAATGAGCTTGAAGGCCCCTTTCCATAGCATTTTATCTGTCCCTGGCTGGTTGCTGAGTCATTTATGACCATGCGTGTTTCATCCTCTTTGCTAGCCTACCAACTTCTTCAAGTGGGATTAACATCTGAATTACTTTTCCTGTGCTGCAGAGATTTCCACAACACCTTACACAGGGTGGGTGCTTGTGAACCTGTTCAAGATTGACTTTGTACTTATGTTGCTTCTAAGAAAACATACTTGTTTTCTGAAACATACTCTAAAATTGTCAACTGCTATTTGTAATTCTGTTTTGTTCAGGTAATACCAATAATATGTGTAGGATGGCATTCATGAAAGCACTGCTTTTTAACTCTCTTTTCTGTATTTGTAGGAACTGTGGCACAAACACCTAGAAATTCACCAAAAATGCTTCCATTGAGGCTACTGTGATTTGAATTTTTGTTTTTCAAACAGCTCTTTCAGCTGCTGCTCAGTCGTGGCTTCTTTCTGCTGCATCAGCTCAGCTGTTCCTTTGGTCACTCCCCAGCCATCTGGCTTTGACATTGAAGGGTTGTATGGCCGGCCCGAGGCTATACGAAGATTCTCCCAGTATTCCTTCCTGGCCCTGTGTGAACAGAACACACAACATCAGACTCCTCCCCTAGCACTGGTCTTTATGTCATGGAACCATTAAAAAATATATGATATTTTAAATAATTTTGTGCAGCACACAAAGTCGCCTATCAGACATTAAAAAGCAAAGGTGTCACTCTCAGCCACCTGTGTGGACAATCTGTGGTTGTTTGGCTTCACCATCATTCCTGACTCTGAATTTATACGCTACTGATAAGCCATCATTTGCTTACACTTATCCACACATTAGTACTTAACAGGAAAAGTATGACATACCATTAACACAGTGAAACAACCATGTGCTCAGCGTAACGAAGCAGCATGGTGGCATCACTAGAATACCCGTATCAGCTGCTGAATGGCCAACAGTGGCAGGCTTTGTCTCCACCCGCGATGCTGTGTTTTGATCACAGGTTACCGTACACTGTACTTTACTATTGTAGATGAGAAGAAACATCAGAAGCAGTTGAGGGACTGGGAAGTGCGTCCTCTACGATCCGTTCTGCTGGATGGCTTTTTACAGTGATTCCTCCAGAGGCATCTGCCTCATTAACAACAGTTTTTGCCCTAGAAGGTGCCCTTTGATGCAAAAACTGATATGATTTTTTTCTTCTGTTATGAATGCACATTGAGAGAGCCATCATTGGATTCTTAGAGTGCATCCATTAAAACATACATTCATCTGGACTAAAAAAATCTGCCGTCTCCCCTCGATCTGTAAATCTAAAATTACTTTGAATTTCTTTTTTGAGACAGGGTCTCACTCTATCACCCTGGCTGGAGTGCAGCGGTGCGATCTTGGCCTCTGCCTCCCAGGTTCAAAGGATTCTCCTGCTTCAGCCTTTTGAGTAGGTGGGATTACAGGCCTAGGCCACCATACCCAGCTAATTTTTGTGTTTTTTGTAGTAACAGGGTTTTACCATGTTGCCCAGGCTGGTCTCAAACTCCTGAGCTCAAGTGATTTGCCCACCTCAGCTTCCCAAATTGCTGGGATTACAGGCATGAGCCACGATGCCCAGCTTGAATTTCTTATTTTAATATGTGCACAGGGATAATCTGGGATAGGAGTACTGCCTGTCCCACTTATACTACCTCTCCTGCCTCACATCCTCATGAGCCAGCTGAGTCCAGCTTGGTTGTTCTTCTCCAAACCCTGGGTAACTTCTGCACCTCTCACTCTGCAGGTTCCACTTCTGCCCTTCTATTTCCTTTGTTCCCTTTTAGCTTGGGCCTCAACCTGTCTGCTGTCCCTCCTAGCAAGGCTTTCTCGCAGGGCGATTACAACTTGCTAATTTGCTAATCTAAACTGGCCCCAAGCTACCTGAGACACCTCCCAACCCCCACCCCAGGCTCCTCTTTGCCTTTGGGATGGGGTTCTACATAACTCTTGAGCATGAATAAAGAGGCTGCCTCCTTCTCCTGGGAGGTGTCTTCGATCAAATTCTGTCTCTGCTATTCTCAAACTTCTACTTTCTCAATGTGTCATTCTCTTTCCACTTCTCATTGCTTTCCTGCAGCCTGTTCCTCTGGCAATGTAATTCCTTTCTCTCAAAATTCAACTCAGGCATCAGCTTTCTTAGAAATCTTTCATTCACCCTCCCTCTGTCTTTTGCCCCATGGGACATTAGCTCAGACCCTGCACACCTATGCACATCTTCATCCTTGGACTGACTATACTCATCGGACATTACCTGTATATCATTCTGCCTGCTAGATTGCTAGCTCCTTGTTAGCTTGCTATCTCAGCATCCACAACAGCATCTGACAGACAGTTGTGCTCCATCAGTGGCTGCTGAACAGAGTGGAACTGCTCCTTTTGCTTGGACTACCCGTCGTCCACCTGCTTCCTAGATCTCTGTCTGGTAGAAGCCTATTCAGCCTTCAAAATCCAGCCCCAAAACCTTCTTTTAGAATATCTTTCTGTTAGGCAGAGATAGTCATTGTCTTCTCTTGTTACTTTTCTATCTGTACATCTACTAAAGCAGCTACCACAGTATAATACATTGGCTTTTATATTCGTTTACCCAGTAGACTGTGAGACTCTAAGCCAGGGACCATGGCTTTCGTTTCTATATTCCTACTGCCCTGCCTAGTGCCTGACAAATTTTTTTTGTACTAGTGTATTATTGATCTTCCCCATTGGAATGTAAACTCTGAGGGCAAAGACCTTGCCTGTCTTATTTACCACCGTATTCCCAGCTCTGAAAATTATGCTTGATACAGAACAATTAGTATTAGCTATACTTAAGTTACCCTTAACTCTTAAAAATCAACACAATTTAAGATTATTGTGTACCACATTAATGGTGCTTTACTAGAGCACGAAATCACATTTCATTGCCACTTACATTTATTTCCTTTTTTTTTTTTTGAGACGGAATCTCACTCTGTTGCCCAGACTGGAGTGCAGTGGCATCTTGGCTCACTGCAACCTCTGCCTCCCGGGTTCAAGCGATTCTTATGCTTCAGCCTCCCAAGTAGCTGGGATTACAGGCGTGTACCACCATGCCCGGCTAAATTTTTTTATATTTTTAGTAGAGATGGAGTTTTGCCATGTTTCCCAGTCTGGTCTCGAACTCCTGAGATCAAGTGATCCACCTACCTTGGCCTCCCAAAGTGCTGGGATTATAGCTGTGAGCCACCACACTTAGCTTATATTCTTTTTAAAAACTTTTTTTTAGTTCTTTTTCTTTTCAAAATCCAAAATCAGGCCAAATACATTCTATATTCTTAAAGCAATCTCCAGAAATCACCTAACAAGGATGCTTTTTTTCTTTTTCTTTTTTTTTTTTTTTTGAGACAGAGTTTTGCTCTCGTTACCCAGGCTGGAGTGCAGTGGCGCGATCTCAGCTCACTGCAACCTCTGCCTCCTGGGTTCAGGAGGCAATTCTCCTGCCTCAGCCTCCCAAGTAGCTGGAACTACAGGTGTGCGCCACCACACCCAACTAATTTTTGTATTTTTAGTAGAGACAGGGTTTCACCATGTTGACCAGGATGGTCTCGATCTCTTGACCTCGTGATCCACCCTCCTCGGCCTCCCAATTTGCTGGGATTACAGACATGAGCCACCGCACCCGGCCAAGGATGCTTTATAAACATCTCTGGGAGAGAATTTGGGGATGACTGATTCTTCATTATCATACAACAAATTTGCTGCTCTCTTCTAAATGGCCTCACTTGACCATATTCATAATCTAAATTAGTTTGGGTTAGAAAAAAGATACTTACCTTGCTCTAACCCAGGGTTTGGTATGCATGTCCAAACCACTTCCCCAGCTGCCGTGTTTTTCTGAAGCCAGTGGCAAAAAGCCCCTTTCTGGAGCCAGCTCCTCTGCAATTGCCCTGATGTGATAGGGCTCAAATCCGCAGCAGCCGCCAATGTACCTGACCCCCAGGTTGTAGGCCTCTCTGGCATATTTTTGAATATCCCATCTGGTGGCAACTCTGGGTTCCAATCCTGTAATAAGTGGCATCATGCCATTAAGCATTATATAATCTTTTCATCAAAATTTAAGGTAAGTAGCTACAAGTATATAATTTTCAATAAATGAATTATTTCCAATATTCAGTTCTTACATTTAAGAAAAACTTTGCTACTTTGTGTTTATATGTTCACTTTTACATGCTATGGTATCCGGCCTTCAGGAGGGTTCCAGATGACCCCTGCCCTTTGATGTTCTTATCCTCGTGCAGTCCCCTCTTGCATTATTACAGAGCTGGTCTGTGAGATCCATAGAATATGGCAGAAGGACTGACATGTGACCTCAGAGGCTAGGCTATACAAAACATGTTTCTGCCTTGTTCTTTCTTGGGGCACTCACCCTGGGGAAAGCCAGCTGCCATGTTGCAAATATGACATGTTTCAAGCATGTTTTCAAGCATCACAGTGGAAAGGCCTATGAGCTAAGGAACTGAGGCCTCCAGCCAACAGACAGCAAGAAACTGCCATTGACTCCCAAAAGCCAACTAAGCAAGCTTGGAAGTAGATCCCCCAGCTCCCATCAGGCCTTCAGATGACAACAGCCCTGGCCAATATCTGGACTGCAACCTCTTAGGAGACCCTGAACGAAAACTACCTAGTTATGCTATCCCTGAATTCTTGACCTGGAGAAACTGTAAGATAAGAAGTGATTTTTCAAGCCACTAGTGTTTGCATTAATTTAATGTGTTATACAGCAGTAAGTAACACAAATGCCTTGCTGTTCTTCCTTTGTGGTTCCTCCAGAGTGATTGTATTTTATCGTATCTTACTTGTCTAAGGGTCCCTACAGAATATAGGATAAGATGTAAAGACCTTAGAAGGAAATGGAGGCTGGGCATGCTCTGCCCCTGCTGACCACTCTGGCTTAATTTTTGAGGTGAACCCACCCTCTCTTCCCAAACATGCTGGGAAACTTCTTCCCTCTGCCTGGACTGCAAGTATCCCCTCACTTCGTCTCCTTGGTCTCTTCATGAAAACTTGTTACACAGTCACCTGATGACGGTATCTTGCCGGCATTCCCAAAACTCTGGAGTAGCTGAGCCATATTCAAAATTGGAGAAAAGGACCTTAGGGATAACTGGTCTAACCTTGTTTTTCCGATAAGGCATTTGAGAGCTAGAGGAATTCAAACATTTTCCTAAGGCGACAGGACTTAGCAACAGAGCCAGAACTAGAACTAATATCTGTTGATTCCCCCACAGGAGGGCGTGCTCACCAACCCAAACGTATGCTCATTGGTTGTCTATTTAGATGCTGAATCACCTCAGATTTTATATTCAAGTTCAGAGGCCTTTGTAACTAGCCAAGCCCATCTTTTCCTTCTACTTTTCTTTAATACCAAAAGGCTTTTGGCTGCAGGGAGAGAAACCAGGGACAAGACATGAGGAGACACCAAACCATCTCTTCACTATGACAAAAGATCTCTGGGTACAGATTTACTTGAGTTTATATGAATATCAAGTGAAGATATTGAGATGATTTATCAAATATTGGTCTTACCAAATGGGAATTCTGGGAGATCGATGAATCCCTGCTTGTTGCAATCGGGAGTATGGTAAGCCAAGGGCTGGCTCATCAGGTGAGCTTTTAGTCGGGCAGCCTCCAAGCCCTCCTTCATGAGTTTCACTGTTTGTAAACTAATTGTGGGGTCAAAGTGGCAGTTCACACCAACGATGGACGCTCCTGTGAATGGGAAGAACATATTAGCCTTAGGGATGTACCAGATGGAGTCTCACTCTGTCACCTAGGCTGGAGTGCAGTGGTGTGATCTCAACTCACTGCAGCCTCCACCTCAAGTGATCAAGCAATCCTCCCACCTTAGCCTCCCAAGTTGCTGTGACTACAGTTGTGTGCCACCACATCTAGCTAATTCTTGTATTTTTAAAATAGATAGAGGGTTGTGCCGTGTTGCTCAGTCTGGCCTCAAACTCCTGAGCTAAATTGATCCAACAGCCTCCCAGACTGCTAGGATTACAGGCGTGAGCCACCACTCCCAGCAGGAAGCTTTTAATTGGAATGATGAACTAGAAGCATAGCATTGGGTCTTCATTCCCCACAAATCTCTCATACCTTTGAGTGAGAATGTTTACTAGCAGGCAGGAAGCGCTTTCTGTGAAAAGTGCTTTGAAGATTCTGTTATAATTGAAGTGTCATTTATGCACATTTGGCTGTCCGTCTTTTTTCAAAAATAATTATTAGAGTTTTTTTAACTTCAAATTTTAGTAGTCAGACTTTCAATGTTTGACATTATGCTGCAAGCACAATAATTTTTCAACTGCTAGATTACTCCTGTGTTTACCATACTGCTTACTTGAGGTGTAAATAAATGTACCTTTTCACCAGGCCAGCTTAATAATTTCATTAGACTTCTTGGGCACAGCAGCAGAATATAATTTAGAAAAAAGTTTAAAATGTTTTTCAGACATGTGTTTTCTAGAAGGAATTTTGTGTCTAGGATTAATAGTTTGGGGAAAAAAATTTCAAAAATCCTTTAACTTCAGCTACTCAATGTGGTTAATAGCCTATCCATCATTTCAACAAGCTTTTCATTTACATTTCAGCCTCCCCAGACTCAAAACTGTATGAGATTGTCTTCCTAAAGTATTCTTGTAAAATTTGGTGCTGTGAAGTTTGACTTAGGGAGAACAAAATATGTTTTAGATACTCCATTTTTTTCAAAAACTTTCTTTACAGTCATTATCTTCTTAACTATATTTGGAGCAAAGATGCTTTATCACGGCAATTGCCAGACATGATTTTGAAAACAGTCTGTGGATCGCTCCTAAATGAAATGAAACCCAATGTTTGGAATGGGTTTACAATTATACAAAACATATATATTGGGTGGTCAGTGTTTAATATCAAAGGATCTTCTGATTTACTCTACCAATTACAAAAAGCAAAAAACATACTAGTAATTTATGAGAATGAAAAACTTTCATTTATGAGAATGAAAAACAGGGCAACTAACTGAAAAGTTATTAATATTTAAAGACCTCACTTGTAGATGTTAAACCTTCAGCTAGGTCTAGTTGCTCCTTTCAAAAGCCTGGTGTGTGTGTGTGCCTGTGTGTGTGTGTGTGTGTGCCTGTGTGTGTGTGTATTTTTAAAACTGTTTTTCCTCTGGGATTCAATAATATCAATATTTTTACAAAAGTAAATTAATGGTTTTTATGTTAACGTAGTGTACACTGATTCGTAGACAGATGTGCACTAGTGTGTTATTTTAAGACATACTAATCACAAACTGATGGAAATCATCATCACCTGCTTTCACCAGGCGCACTGCACACTCGCCAGGGGGTACGCCATGCAAATCTCCTTCTGGGCCAATGCACATGGTTGCTGCCACAGGTTTGCCGGATGCTGTCAAGGTTTCAACTGCCCACACAGCCTCTTCAACATGTTCAAAATACTGAAAGAAGTTAAGGTACTTTTCATCTCATTTCTCCCAAAACAATTTGAAAATCTATTCCTGTTGTTGTTGTTTGAGATGGAGTCTCACTCTGTCACCCAGGCTGGAGTGCAGTGGCACGATCTCAGCTCATTGCAGCCTCCGCCTCCTGGATTCAAGTAATTCTCCTGCCTCAGCCTCCTGAGTAGCTGAGATTACAGGCACACGCCACCATGTCCAGCTAATTTTTGTATTTTTAGTAGAGACGGGATTTCACCATGTTGGTCAGGATGGTCCCAAACTCCTGACCTCGTGATTCGCCCGCCTCGGCCTCCCAAAGTGCTGGGATTACAGGTGTGAGCCACTGTGCCTGGCCTTGAAAACCTATGCTATTGCTTAACAACTTCATTATTACTAGTGTTTTCAAACTCTGAATTGTGACCTATTAGCATTTTTAAATAAAATAGAATGGTGATTTCTTACTGTAAATTGCAATAAAAAAGTTTGAAAAACACCATATTAGATGAACTGAATCAAATTTAGCAGAAGCCCTAAATTGGAAAACGATTTTAAAAGCTAAATATTACTATTACTCGTTATGACTGTCATCTAACCCCATGCAGTACTCTTGAAAGCAAAAGGTAGAGAAAATGTACTAGGTGTATTTGTTGTCTTTGACCATGTCTTTCTTTACCTCTGCAATCAAGAAGTCCACATTCTTCTTAATAAAGACATCTAGCTGTTGCAGAAATACTTTTTTAACTTCAGATTCACTCTTGCAGCTAAGGTATGAAGGTGTCTGACTCACGCCTCCTGCTACCAAAGCGTCTCCTTCATCAGCCACTTGTCGGGCAATGTCACAAGCAGCTTCATTGACTTTCAGCCCCTAAAATGGGTGAGTGTATGAGACATTTAAATTTTCACGTGAAATTGAAATAAAATTCTTATTCAAGCATTCTCATCTTAGGTGTATATTTACAATAGTATCTTATTCCAGAAAAATCACCGTTATGGAATAGTTCAAAGCTTTACCAAGTTGAGCAGTTTGCAATAACAATAACACTAATAATAGTGATAGTGACAATAAACACATGTTATATAGGGCATTACATTATACCAAAGATGTGTGAGATGGTAAAAGTTTTTACATTAAAGGATGTTATCTGCTATCTTCCAGTGCCTAAGCTGCACTTAGGAGAGTCCCTAGCAAATAGTAGCAGTAGTGATGATGATTTGCTTTTATGATTAATATGATTAAAATTAAATTTAAATAACTATAGAATTCAGGACATTTTTGTCAGTATGTATATTCTCAATTAACAGATAAATGCACAACTAATAAGATCTTTTCTTTTTTCTTTTTCTTTCTTTTTTTTTTTTTTTTTTTTTTTTTTTTTTTTTTTTTTTTTTTTTTTTTGTGAGGCAGAGTCTCACTCTGTCACCCAGGCTGGAGTGCAGTGGTACAATCTCGGCTCACTGCAACCTCCACCTCCTGGGTTCAAGGGATTCTTCTGCCTCAGCCTCCCAAGTAGCTGGCACTACAGGTGCATGCCCAGCTAATTTTTGTATTTTTGGTAGAGACGGAGTTTCACCATATTGGCTAGGCTGGTCTCTAACTCCTGAGCTCGTGATTTACCCACCTTGGCCTCCCAAAGTGCTGGAATTACAGGTGTGAGCCACCGCACCGGTCACCAACTTTTCTAATTATTTAGAAAAGTTGTTTGTTATGCTCAACAAATGAAAAGTCCCCAAATCCAGCCCTGTACACTCATGGAATTTTGGAAACTTCAGCCTTGATGAGGTAAAG
>PVKV010040665.1:0-12061 GCA_004027835.1 Alouatta palliata
AGGGGCGGGGGTGGGGGGGAGGAGTTTCGGACATTCCGAGGGCCAGGGAACTTTTTGACATTCTGATTGTTACTTAAGTGGTTCAGGAAAGTCAAGATTAGCATTTGTTTACACATTGTCCGGGTAGGGTGGCAATTATAGTCCTTAATTACTTATTCATATTTGGGCTATAGAGAGCAGTTTCAACAGAAAGCCGAGATATGGTTGAGGTATGCAGGTTTATGAGGCTTTTTACCATGTGACAGTTGTCCTCTGCACATCTCTGTCATTGCCAGCGTCACCAGCTTGCTGAGGACTACTGTGGGCCTATGCTGGGGGTGGAGGGGTAGGAGGGGTAGGGAAACAGACCATGAAAACGTGGGCCCCAACCCAGAGGAGCACCTGATTGAGAGATTATGATTCACTGTGAGAAGTTGCTTGAATAGCCTGGCATGGTGGCTCATGGCATATAATCCCAATACTTGGGGAGGCTGAGGTGGGTGGATCTCCTGAATCTAGGAGTTAGTGAGTCTGGACCCCAGGAGTCTAGGAGTCTAGCGAGACTTCATCTCAAGAAAAAAGAAAAGCTGGCGGAAGCTGTGGCTCACCCCTGTAATCCCAGCACTTTGGGTGGCTGAGGTGGGTGGATCGTCTGAGGTCAGGAGTTGGAGACCAGCCTGGCTAACATGGTGAAACCTCATGTCTGCTAAAAATACAAAAAATTAGCCAGGCGTGGTGGTGGGCGCCTGTAATCCCAGCTCCTCGGGAGGCTGAGGCAGGAGAATTGCTTGAACATGGGAGGCAGAGGTTGCAGTGAGCTGAGATCGAGCCACTGGACTCCAGCCTGGAACACAGAGCGAGACTCTGTGTGTGTGTGTTGCAGGGCGTGGGGGCAGGAGGAAGTTGCTTGAATAAACCTTGTCTTGTATGAACATCCAGGGAGCTCCCCGGAGGAAGGTCACCGCTGAGCTGAGACCTCAGGCGTCCTGGGGGTGGTCAGGAGGAGAGTGGAAGGGTAATTCAGGGAGAGAGAACAGCTTGGGCAAAGGCAAGCAGTGGGGAAAGAGGTGAGAGCTGAGGCTACAAGGGCAAAGCAGGTGGTGAGGGTCGTCCTGGACTTTGCCAGGTTGGGGCTCCACCCAGACGAAGGGTGGGCGTCACATTTGTTCTGGGAGAAGCAAACCCTAGTCGAGGCATGGAAGACAGAGACCAATAGCCTGAGCTGCCTCCTAAACAGGTTTTCACTCCATGTCCTTCCCCATTTTTCTCCCTCCTCCCCACCATCCCTCTCCTTCTCCTGTTTCTCTGCCTCCCACTTTCATCCTTTTTCTGCCTTCCTCATCTCTCTTCCTCACTCTTCTTTCCCCTTCTTTCTTCTCCCCCCTGCTCCTTTTACCTCCCTCCTCCCTCTGCCCTCCTCTTCCTGCCCACTTCTGCCTCCTTAGGGGCATAATCCCCCTGGGAGAAGAGTGGAGACTGCTCCTTGACCTCCAGCAGCCACAATCTCTCATAAGCTTATTTTGGCCAAGAGATGCCCCCGCCGCCCCCATCCCCAGCCCCAGGAAGGGAGGCCCTGAGACAGGAGAGCCCGGGGTGGGCCAGGGGAGCTGCCAGCCAAGAAGGGAAGTGAGGATTGAGCTGACTTTCTTGTTATTATTTTTCTCCCCTGGGGGCCACCAGCAGAGACTTCTGGGTTTGGAGTCTTTATAGATTCTCACTCCCTTGGCAACCCAGCGCTCCTGTCCAACCTGGAGTGTTTAATTACCAAGGAAAAGAATGATTTTTTTTTTTCCCTGAGAATCCATTTAATTATTTGATTGCACAGTAACCAAAGAGTGTGAGAGGCCTGTAGCCAGAAGGGACTTCAAAGCATTACCTTGATGTTGCTGAGTGGGGCATTAATGGGTTCTGAAGGCAGGCGATTGCTAAAGAGAGGGAAAGTATTCAAAGCGCCTCGCCATCCTGCCAGCAATCTCAAAAAATGCATAAACACTGGAATGCTCCGTCGGAGAGGGAAGGAGAGTTCAAAGGGACTGGGAGAGTTTTCATGTAAAGTTTGGAGTTTAAGGCGTGACTGTTGGCTATGGAGACTCAGCGTTTGAACTCTTGTTTATTAAAAACAGTTTCCCAGCCATTCAGCGGGTTCCCAAAGACAACAGAGAAATGCAGACTTTTGCAGGGAAGAAGGTTTAAAGGCTTCATTGATTCCTACCTAGGATTTTCCCCGCCTGCTCTTTTGTGTTTGTTTGCTTTCTTTTCTTTCCTTTTTAAATTTATTATTATTTTTTTGATCAAGTTTTAAAAGTCCCACTATCAGAGGGAGGAGGATGAAGAGAGAGAGTTCTCCCCAGCCCCACCCGGGAGAGCAGGTTGCCCTACCCTGCTGTTGGCTGTTGTGCCAGGAGGCTGGGGACTGTGCTGGTGATGCTCCCACCTCCAGGTTCCTTTTTTTTTTTTTTTCCTGAGACAGAGTTTTACTGTTGTTGCCCAGACTGGAGTGCAGTGGCGTGATGTTAGCTCACTGCAACCTCTGCCTCCTGGGTTCAAGCGATTCTCCTGTCTCAGCCTCCCGAGTAGCTGGGATTACAGGCACCTGCCACCACACCCGGCTAATTTTTTTGTATTCTTAATAGAGACGGGGTTTCATCATATTGATCAGGCTGGTCTCAAGTTCCTGACCTCAGGTGATCTGCCCGCCTCTGCCTCCCAAA
The DNA here is from genome assembly GCA_004027835.1 of Alouatta palliata. Taxonomy (NCBI): domain Eukaryota; kingdom Metazoa; phylum Chordata; class Mammalia; order Primates; family Atelidae; genus Alouatta; species Alouatta palliata. The sequence continues at coordinate 2,691 of PVKV010040665.1, forward strand.
GTGCTGGGATTACAGGGATGAGCCACCATGCTCGGCCCCACCTCCAGCTTCTTTAGAGGCCAAGGGTGTGGGCTGGATTCTGGGCCCAGCTTTGGATCACCCAGAGGGGCTGCTGGCTGTAGGGTTCTCCACTTCTCTCTGCTCTTCCTTGTTTACCCGGGGGAATGGAGACAGCCTAGGCTCTCCTGCATACACCCTCAGATGGGGCTCAGAGAAGGCCTGTGACTTTCCAGGTCTGATTTCCAAGCCTAGGGACATGTGCTGGTTCCTGAAATCCCATCTGAAAGATGGTTTTTAGCTGGGCGCAGTGGCTCATGCCTGTAATCCCAGCACTTTGAGAGGCCGAGGTGGGTGGATCACTTGAGGTCAGGAGTTCGGGATCAGCCTGGCCAACATGGCGAAACCTCATCTTTACTAAAAATACAAAAATTAGCCAGGCATGGTGGCGTGTGCCTGTAATCCCAGCTATTGGGAGCCTGAGTTGGGAGAATCGCTCTATCCTGGGAGGCGGAGGTTTGCAGTGAGCCAAGATAGCGCCACTGCACTCCAGTCTGGGTGACAGAGTGAAGCTCCATCTCAAAAAAGAAAAAAAAAAGATGGTTTAAATAAAATCCATAGAGGGACCCTCAAGCCATAGAACTCTCTATGGCTCCCACCTCCTTCCCAAGCTTCAGCAAAAGCTGAGTCAGCTTGGATATCTGGTCCATCTCCTTGTTCCCCAAATAGGAAGAAGTGAGCTTTGCCTCACAGGCCAGCCAGTATGGCCCCCAGAAAATGAGAGACAGTTCAGGGCAAAGCCACTTCTCACGGGCAACTCTGGCCTCTGGGGCATGTTTCTCTCCATCCACCCTGGCCTTGCCAGCTTGGAGAAGCAGCCAGGGAGGAAGGGGCAAGAAGCCCTGGGCAGGATGCCACAGCCCTGCCTGGTGCTCACCTGGGGACTCGTAAGCAAAACACCTCTGTCTTCCCTAGCTCATTGCAGGATGACAAATATCTCAAGCACATCCCACAGGGACTGTGGCCAAGCCCTCTCTGAATGAGGACACCTCTGTCCTTCCTTTGAGATCATGGCTAAGATCTCACCCAACTCTATACTCTCACCTTTATTTGAATGCAAGGAACAGGTTTTTAAACTAAACACTTTGTTTTGTTTAACCAGAAGCCCCCATGCCACATTACAATTTTTTAATTAAAATACCGTATGGGACCTATTCACTCCCCACCCACACCCCCTTGGCTTTTATTTTATTTTTTTCATGGGAAGATGGATCGTCAGGGAAATTCCAACTGTCTTTATGACATAAGAGGAAAAAAATCATAAATTTAAAACCACAACGTTCATGTTCACACCCATGTGCGTTCTCTCTTCTGTATGAATTTCACTTCTTTCTGAGTCAGAGGCCGTGAGGTGTTGGCAAACACTTTACGCCTGGCTCTTCCGGGGAACAAGCCCTGATGTGTCCCATTTGCCAATTTCCATGGTGTAAAGACTTCCACCATGGTCGGATTACAACCACCAACATTAGGTCACTAAACCTGGAGTTTGGAAGAGAAGCCTGAGATCAGCTCTCAGAAGCCAGTGCCAGCTCACTCCAGCTCACCCCTGAGAAGGACACCAAAACTGGTGAGTTTCTGAGAGGATTCCTACAGAAGCTGCCCTCTCTTCACAATACCCTCGTTCCAAAAGACTGCACCCTAGCTAAAAGGCTAAACAGTCTTTGTTTATTTATTTTTTGAGACAGAATCTCACTCTGTTACCCAGGATGGAGTACACCTGGCTGGTTTCGAATTCCTGACCTCAGGCGATCCGCCTGCCTTGGCCTCCCAAAGTGCTGGGATTACAGGCATGAGCCACCATGCCTGGCCTTTTGGCTTTATTTTATTTTTTATTTTTTTCCAAGACGAAGTCTTGCTCTGTCTCCCAGGCTGGGGTACAGTGGCACAATCTCAGCTCACTGCAACCTCTGCCTTCTGGGTTCAAGCAATTCTCCTGTCTCAGCCTCCCGAGTAGCTGGGATTACAGGCATGCACCACCATGCCTGGCTAATTTTTGTATTTTTAGTAGAGATGGGTTTCACTATATTGGTCAGGCTGGTGTCGAACTCCTGACCTCGTGATCTGCCCACCTCTGCCTCCTAAAGTGCTGGGATTACAGGTGTGAGCCACCGCGCCCGGCCTTTTTGGCCTTATTAAAGCATCAATGGATGTAGAAATAAAAGCATGAAGCATGTGTTATTGAAGCAAAGGTGATTAACACTCATTTTATTCTTTCTTTGCATCAGGCACCATGCAAATAACTGTGTGTGTCTCCATACGCTCACATGCATATGTATGTAATACTATGATATTATAATACTATTGGTTGAAGGGGAGGTGTCTTTGTTCTTGCCACTCTGTTGGTTCCACTCTCCTCAAATTCCAATTAGAAAACATGGATTTGATTTTGTGGGATGTGTGGGGTTTCCCAATTGCTGTACCTAAGGTTTCATCCAGTAAAGAAAATCGTTTCACTACTGAGAGGTTTGCTCAGGGTAATTTACAATTAAAATCCTGCCCTTTAGTTAACTGACGGATGGGAATGACAAGCAAAAAAAAAAAAAAAAAAAAAAAAAAATGTATTTTGAAGTAGCATTCAGAGTCATTTTTCAAAAAGTCAATTTTTCCAAGGTATAATTTGTGTAAAATGAAATGCTTCCCTTTTACCACAATCAAGATCTAAAACAGTTTCTCCATTGTCCCGCCCTTTCGCGATCAACCCTCACTTTCCCACCCCAGCCAGTGGCAATCACCAACCTGTTTTCTGTCACTACAGGTGTGTTTTGTCCAGGGTTTCTCAGCCTTGGCACTAGTGACATTTTGGGTCAGATAATCCTTTGTCGTGGGGGTCTGTCTTGTGCATTAAGGAATGTTTACCAGCATCCCTGGTCTCTACTCACCAGCTGCCAGTAGCTTATCCCAACTTGTGACAACCAAAAATATTTCTAGACATTTCCAAATGTCCCTTGGGGGACAAAATCATCCATTGTTAAGAAGTCTAGAATTTCCTATGAAGGGACCATATAGCATCTACTCTTCTCATGTCTGGCTTCTTTTGCTCAGCATAGTTTTTGGGATTTATTGTATACATAGTTTGTTTGTTTTTACTACAGATTAGTCCATAGCGTGAATATAACATGTTTACCTGTTGATGGACATTTGGGTTGTTTCAGATTTGGGGATATTATGAATAGGTCTGCTGTTTCATCCAGACTTAATCATCCATTGAGATGTTCATTGGGGCCAGGTGTGGTGGCTCACACCTGTATTCCTGGCCCTTTGGTAAGCTGAGGTGGGTGGATCGCTTGAGCTCAGGAGTTTGAGACCAGCCTAGGCAACATGGTGAAACCCCACCTCTACAAAATATACAAAAGTTAGCTAGGTGTGGTGTGGCCCATGCCTGTGGTTCCAGCTACTCGGGAGGCTGAGGTGGGAGAATAACTTGGGCCCAGGGAAGCTGAGGCTGCAGTAAGCGGAGATCGTGCCACTGCACTCCAGCCTGGGTGACAGAGTGAGCCCTTGTCTCAGAAAAAAAAAAAAAAGATGCTCAGTAGATGCCCAGTGAACGTCTGTTTACAAGTCTGTATGGCCATATGTTTTCACTTCTCTTAAGAGTGAAATCATTGGTTTGTGTGTAAGTATATGTCTAACTTTACAAGAAACTGCCAAACTGTTTTCCAAAGTGATTGTATCATTTTATATTTCCACTAACAATGTGTGCAAATGTATGAGAGTTCCAGTTGTCCCACATCTGCTCTAACATTTGATTAATTAAAAAAAATTTTTTTTTTGAGACAAGGTCTTGCTCCATCACCAGGCTGGAGTGCAGTGGTGCAATCTCGGTTCACTGCAACCTCTGCCTCCCGGGTTCAAGTGATTCTCCTGATTCAGCCTCCCAAGTAGCTGGGACTACAGGTGTGTGTCACCATGCCTGGCTAATTTTATGTATTTTTAGTAGAGATGGGTTCTTGCCATGTTGGGCAGGAATAAAGGGGATAGGCCTGAGAGGTAGGGAGAAATCAGGGCAAACCAGGGCAAAAATTTTATGCTAAATTGTATGGGGTTTGGTCAACAGCATTTAATGGAACAGAAGGTGCTTAGAGAGAGTACTAGGAAAAGGCCAATAAGCAGGCTTAAAAAAATTTTTTTTGAGATGGAGTTTCATTCTTGTTTCCCAGACTGGAGTACAATGGCACCATCTCGGCTCACTGCAACCTCCTCCTCCCAGGTACAAGCGATTCTCCTGCCTCAGCCTCCCAAGTAGCTCGGATTACAGGCATGTGCCACCACACCTGGCTGTTTTTTTTTGTATTTAGTAGAGACAGGGTTTCCACATGTTGGTCAGGCTGGTCTTGAACTCCTGACCTCAGGTGATCTGCCCACCTCAGCCTCCCAAAGTGCTAGGATTACAGGGATTATAGGCGTGAGCCACCGTGCCCCCAACTAGGACCTGCAGTTTCACACACTCAGTGCTTCTCAGACGTGCTCATGAACCAGCTGGGGACTTTGCCGTGTGGCTGAATTTGGTCCCTTGCAGAGCAGGAGCCTAGACGGTATAGGGCCATGCTTAGGCTTTCAGTTTCTGGCATTCAACGATGGCATTTGCTATGGTTTGCACATAGTCTGTTTGTCCCTGCCAAAACTCATGTTGAAATTTGATCTCCAATGTGGTGGTATTGGAGATGGACCTAGCGGGAGGTGCCTGGGTCACTGGGGTGGGTCCCTCATGAATGGCTTGGTGCTGTTCTCCTGATAGCCAGTAAGCTCTTGCTCTGGTGAGACTGGATTAGTTCTCGAGGGGATGGATTGGTTCCCACAAGAGCGGGTTGTTAGACAGCCAGAGACTCCTCGTACAAAACCCAGTACCCACTGTGCTTTGGCTACAAGCTCTCAGATGGTGGGATCTGTGGCTCTTCTGGCCTCCACCCCAGGATTTCCCTGCATCCTCTCCGCTGGGCCAGCCCCCTCAATGCTTCAGCACACCAGCATCCCAGGTTGGGCTTAGCATAAAAAGCCACCCTGAAGCCATGAAGGAATCTACTTCAGGGTGTCCCCTCAGTTTCCTTGGAGCCTCCTCAGACAAAGGGTCCTTGCTCTCCAGGCTCCTGGGATCTTCATCTTGGCTCCCTCTCCCCACTTTGCCCTGCAGGGTTTGTACGGAGCTCTGGTCTGGGAGCCTTGGCATTTTCCTGGTGGATGCCCCAGCTCTGTCTCTGATCCCCCATCCAGCTCCTCCAGCAAGGGCAACGGCCCTCCTACAGTCACCTGACTAACATGCTGAAAACCCCGTTTCTACTTTTTTTTTTTTTTTTTTTGTAAAGATGGGGTCTTGCTATGTTGCTGAGACTGGTCTCAAACTCCTAGGCTCAAGTGATCAGCCTGCCTCAGCTTACCAAAGTGCTAGGATTACAGGCATGAGCCAGCATGCTTGACTGTCATGAGCCTTTTGAGAACCTGTCAGTGAAAGTGGGTGAGGGAGGCAGTGGAGAGGCTCTGAGCCTGGAGAGAGGGAGGGGCTCCAATTGGAGCAGGGAGCCAGGTGGTGGGCCCCTCTGGGTGGGCTGGAGGTTAGATCGAGACTCTGCTGCAAACAAATAGAAAGTTAAACAACAAAATACGTATAAGGAAATCAGTTTTGGATTTTTCCCTATTTCAAAGCTTTTGGGAAATATTGCAAAATTGCTTTTTAGGACCCTGCCTTGTAGTTGACTGTGAAGCACACACTTTGACTGTCATTGAGAATTCCAACATTGCAGACAACACCTTCTCCATCTCCCCCTGTCCCCAGTCTCCATCACTATCACCACTGCCACCATAAACTTTCTCAGTTGCACAGATGATTTATATATTTGTCTATTCTGTGCTCCCTTTCTGGGGAACCTGGCCCCACTCCAGGTGACTCTGGTGAGCTGTCAATCATAGAGCCCTACCTTACCTTTCCAAATCTTTACCTGGACAAAATATCTCGGCGGAGTACTGCGGCATTCTCTTCTCCGGGCCATTTTCTCCAGCCTGTTTATTGTGAACCACATTTCCTTAGCTTTCCAGCCTCCTTCAGCTTGTTCTCTGTAAACTGCATTTGCGTCCCAAGATGTACAAAGCATTGTGGCTGCTTTATTCACTTAATATTATATTGTGAACATTTCTGGATATTCATTCTTTGAAATCACCGTTTTTATTGCTGCACAGCATTCCATCCAATATATTTATGCCAAACTATATTAAACCAAGTCCCTAATTGCAGACATTTAGGTTCTTCTTCCTTTTATTTCTTTTTTTCTTTGTTTTTGTTTTTGTTTCTGAGACCAAGTTTCACGCTTGTGGTTGGGTGGTGGTAGGGTGGTGTTTTTTAACATAGAAAAGTACATTTTTAAAATGTATTCAAATCTATCATTCTTTCCCTTATATGTTCTTAATATGTATGTGCTTAGAAGTGCTTCCCTACTTGAGCTCATAACTATTTTCTTCTATTTCTCATAATTTAAAAAATTAGGAATTTAGCTATTTAAAAAATTCCTTGGTCTGCCTTTTTCTAGGTGCTCCACTTTCTCAGTTGGTGTCTGCCTCCAGGACTATACATTCTTCAAACAACTGGGCTACCAGCTCCTTTGCAAACTGGACCAAAATCTTCAAAGGAAAGAGAAAGGAAGATTATCTACTTACCAAAGCAGTCACTGGGGAAAGTGGGGTATCTCAAATCTCTTCCATCTCAAGGCCTGCTCATCCCGACTTCTGGTTATACTTCCTCTATGGAAAGATGAAGCAATAATCTCTGAACCATCTGTGTTCCCCTCCGGGATGGTGTCTTCAAAGACGGCAACCCAAGAAGGTTGGGGATGGCCACTGTTACCAGGCCTCAAGCCTGTAACCAGAAGTGGATTTGTTCTCCATGGGCGCCTCCTTTTTTCCAGCCCTCCCATCAGAGCCAGGGCCCAAGGTACAACCAACACCACATACTCTTGAGTACACAGAGGAGAGAGAGCTAACATGTTTTGGACGCTGCGTGCCAGACCTCAGCGTGTATATGTAACTTCATTTGCATCCTACCAGCACCCTACCACCACCCAACCACTACGATACACCACCCTACACCACCCTATCGAGACCCTACACCACCCTACCATGCTCCTATACCTCCTACCACCCTACATCCACCCTACCACCTTACACTACCCTACACCACCGTATCACAGCCTACACCACCTTACACCACCCTTCACCACCCTATACCACCCTACCACCTTACACCACCCTACACCACCCTACACCACTGTATACCACCGTACACCACCCTATACCACCCTATACCACCCTCTCACACCCTACACCACCCTACACCACCCTTCACTACCCTACCACACCCTACACCACCCTACCACCATCCTTCTCCACCCTACAGCACCCTACAACCACCCAGCTACGCCCTTCCACCACTCTACACCACAGTGGTCAGCAGTATTCAAGGCTGCTGAGATGTTGGACTAGAGGAGTGGACATGTCCATGGGACTTGGGTCTGGGAAGCCATCACACAGAACCCCTCCAGGGAAAGGAGCCGGTGTGAACAAGTGATGTGGGAGAACATGTAGGGTCCTGGCATGTTGACCCTAAAGAAGAATGGACAGGGTTGAAGGCAAATGCAGAGGACGCAAGCCATTAAAACTGCTGGAGTGAGTGGGGGTGTGAAGGGCAGCCGTCGGTGCTACGGCTTGGAGAGGTGAACTTTTTCTTGACTGCAGCCCAACATCTCCTACCTCTGAGACTGGAGAAGGCAAAAAAGGGAAAAAAAAAAAAAAAAAGATGGAACAAAATCCCCCTTTCACTGCCCTTCTCACTGCCAAGTACCCCTTATCCTCCTGACCCCCAACACAAGGAGATTCACGACCACTTCAGGCAAGCCATGTTTCCACCTGCTGGGAAGAGCACTCCCCAAGGAGCTGGGTTTGGGAGCAGGAGGCTGAGGATATCTTGGCACTGACCAGATGAGGGATTCCTACTAACCAGTCAAATTTAAGCTGGTTTCCCTCCAGGGTAGAGAGGGCTGGGCTAGGGCCAGAGCTCACTGCCCGTGATCCTGACACAGTGGAGGGATGCTGAGGGGATGCTGCTGGGTTTTATCCCCTGAGGCATCTCATCTCACTGCAAGCACCCTCCCAAGGGTTGGGACAAGGGTGAGCAGGAGGCGAGCTGCTGCCTTTGGAGGGGACCAGCTGGCAGCCCTGCTCCGAGGCTCCCTCCCTTACACATGTGGCAGCCCAGGCTCCCAGTCTCAGTCTTAGTAGCCCAGGGGCCAGAGAGCTGAGCAGCCTCTTGTTAAACCTGAAAGACTTCTTTGTTCTATAGCTGAGGACCAAAAATTCAGGGCAGCGTCTCTTGGCTGGTTGCTTGGAGGTTGCTGGGAGAATCCTTCAGTGAGAGAAAAAGAGGTTTGGACCAAGATCACAAAAAGAAGCCCGTTCTTTTCTGCTTTCTGTTCTTTGCCTGGAGAGAGGCTCTGGCCACTTCCATTTTCTTTCTTTCTTTTTGAAATGAAGGAACAGAGCTTCAAGTTTGCCTTTGCACAGCAGCCCCCAGGAGCTTTAAAACCCACTGATGCCTCAGTCCCACCTTCAGAGATTTGAGCTTAATTGGGGTGGGGTGGGACTTCCCAGGGCATTCTAATATGCCACCAAGGTTGAGGGCCGTGGGTTGTCATTATGCTAGCTTTTCTGTGTTTACCTCTAACAACGATCATAGATCCTTTCCTCCCTGGCTGAGTGAGACTGTATACAACCTCACTTAGAGATCGAAAATCTACAGCGAGGCTTTGTTTGTTTTCTATTTGTTCATTTTATTTATTTATTTATTTGAAGATACTGCTTTTTATGACAAAATCAACAGTGAAAGCACAATTTGGGAAAGCTAACTGTTAAGTGGGTGAGAATCTCCATAAGTATTATAGAGTAAGAACAAACATCATTAAAAATTATCCCAGCACTTTGGGAAGCCAAGGTGGGCGGATCGCTCGAGCCCAGGAGTTTAAGACCAGGCTGAGCAACATGGCAAGATCCCATCTCTACAAAATATATGTTTTTTGTTATTAGTCATTTCAACTTTCTTTTTTAAAAATCTTTTATTTTTACTTTAGGTTCAGGGGTACAGGTGCAGGTGCAGGTAAACTGAATGTCACAGGGGTTTGGTGTGCAGATTATTTTGCCACCCAGGTAATAAGCATAACGGGTTTTCATTCCTCACCTTCCTTCCTCTCTCTACTCTAAGTAGGCCCTGGTGTCTGTTCCCTTCTTGGTGCCCATATGTACTCATACATTTGAGGCTTTTTTTTTTTTTTTTTTTTTTT